>RCUC01138639.1:0-74031 GCA_003697995.1 Taxidea taxus jeffersonii | reverse complement strand
GACATGGATGGAACTAGAGCGTATTATGCTTAGCGAAATAAGTCAACTGGAGAAAGACAACTACCACATGATCTCCCTGATATGAGGAAGTGGAGATGCAACGGGGGTGGGAGTTAAGGTGGTAGGAAAAGTAAAAATGAAAGAAGATGGGATCGGGAGGGAGAAAAACCAAAAGAGACTCTTAATGTCATAAAACAAACTGAGGGGGGTGGGGGGAAGAGGGGTTGGGTGAGGGTGGTGGGGTTACATTATATGTTTAAATAAAGCTTAAATAAAGTAACAAAAAAAAAAGAAATATAAAAACAAAAAAGAAAACAAAAAAAAAGAAAGGGAAAAAAAGTCAAAATAGTTTCCTGGGAGGCATAACATTTTAGCCTCCTGAGTAAGACCTCAGAGAAACTGGGATTAAAAAAGAAGTTTCAAATGGAAAATATGAACCAAGCAGAATAATTTCTAATTGAGGCACATGAAGTTTTCACCTTGTAATGTTTTTACCTTGTAATGTTTGATCTATGATTCCAAGATTTCCATTTCAAGTATTTACTAGCATAACACGAAGGAGCACTGGGTCAACATCATCATTTTGGTAGCAGAGCCTCATAAAATGGTACCCATCTGCCTACTATAGCCTCATGCTGTAAGAGTTCCATCAGATGTGTGTGTGTGTGTGTCAGTGTTATGGGGTTGTTGGTTACCAGCAAAATTTATTAGTAAAGTTCCTAAAACTGGAAAGGAATGAACAAGGTAATTATTTGGCAACCTACCAAAATCTGCACATTCAAAACTCTTGGAAGTTTAAGGCACCTGTTAATGATTCCCAGGATTACAAGTAAAATAAGGAAATATATTTAGGGATAAATAAATAAGTTGCATCATTGAAATTTCTTGGTTTTTTGTTTGTTTGTTTTGCTTTTCCTTTCTTCTTAAGAGTGTTTTGAACTTTGTCAGCAAGATATTGTCTGAGAGGGATATAAAAGAATTTACATTGTTTTACTTTTTCCCCATGGAGAACTGAATGGATCTGGACTGACCTAGGAAATTCTGACTGTCGTGTACATTGTCACATACTGAGATCTATCTGTTTCTTGATATCATTATTATTGTGTTTCTTATGGGAATCATGGAACCAGAATTTGGCCTCAGAAGATATCACAGTCTCCTCTGAACTGTAAATTAGATAAAGGCTTCTTTTCTCCTGACATGACAAAACATGTTCCTATTGGAAAATTGTGTAATTTTCACAGTAACACTGAAAATGGCTTGGCTGCTCACCAGCAATTGAGACACAAAATACTTCATTTAGACAGCAGTTTGGGACACTGAGGAGCTCTAAACAAAACTGCACTATAGAGATGCTCCCTGACTGCGTGCTGTTTACTACCTGGAATGGGATGGGGCGACTTGCATGTCAGCACATATGTATGGTGTGTGTGCTCATATGCAAATGTGCACTCATGCCTATTGGACAATGAGGTGAGAAGAGGTGTGTTTTTCTACTTACAGAAAAGGTCAATGTGCTTAGTGGGGCTTTGAAATGTTTTTACTTCACATATTAAAACAGTAGTAATTCAATGTAATTAATCTAATGAGTCCAAATGCTAGGTAAATGAAGTTGGACAGGGAGATGAAAGGAGGAAATACACTTACAGAGCACCTCTAGTGTGTGGACCTCCAAATACACACCTCACTATAGTTAATGTTGACACCAACAGGTACTATATTTGTAGCATATGGGTAAAGGGACGATGCAGGGAGATCAAACCACTTTATATGTCCAAGCTAGGATTCAGACTCTAGTGTGATTCCAAAACATGTATCATGACCACTATTCTGTGATGCCTCTTTACCCAATATGAGTTAATAGTTTTGTCCAATATAAAGTTCATAGACTTTTACAGACACTTTCTTGATTATGATGTGGGAAGATTTTACACAACTGTCAGGAATGGTGGAGAAAAAAATGAAGTTATAAAAAATATCTTTATGGGATTTATAGTCGCCAACATATTTTCATAAAAAGAGGCTCCTAATTATGTTTTGAAATCTCTACACCTGCATCTTTCTTGTGATGTTTAATCAGGACTAGACTGAATATACCAGAGATAAAGATATCACATAAGGTCCTTGAAAGAGATTGTATTAGCCTTCATATATATTTGATATTGTTTAACTTTTAAAATATGTCTTAAAAGAAAAAAAAATTTTAAACAGCCTTTAAGAATAAGACAATATTGTCCTTTATAAAGTATTTACCCCTTATTTTGAAAATGCAAAATACTTGGCTCACATATACCTTCTATTTAATCCTTTTAACTACTCTGAATGTTAGGCATTAATATTCAGTTTTTAAAAATGAAAATCTCAAGGCTATAGGGATTAAGTAACTTATAAGCATTAGCACTAGGTGTAAGGTCTTACTGAAGACCCACACTGTTCCTCAGATACCACACATTGCCTTCTCATATACAGACTTGGGTATCTTTTTTTTTTTTTTTTTTCTTTTTTGAAAGAGGGAGAGTGAGTGCTTGTGGGGGGGCGGGGGTGGAAGCCAGGGCAGAGGGAGAGGGAGAGAAAAATCTCAAGGCTCAATTTCACAACCCTGAGATCATGACCTAAGCTGAATCAAGAGTTGGACGCTTAAGCAACTGAGCCACCCAGGTGCCCCGGTACTTGAATATCTTGAATAAAGTTTATCGTTTAGGCTAAGAATGATTGCTACATTGATTTGACCTAGGAATTTCAGAGAATGGACAACAGAATGAGAAACACAATAGTTTTTGTTGCTGTTGTTTTAAATTACTGGGTTGGAATAGCAGCAGAAAAGAATTCAGAAGACAAAAAGTAGTTTTCGGTGGTAATTAGCTTGTTATCTGAAGAATAGCTATGAGAATGACATCACCAGGGAAGAAAAGAGTAAATATTTCAGCAGACAATCTACCTCAAGGCTAATAGATCTAAAACAAAAGGGTCATTGATAATCCTTTAGTTCCTTTTCCTGGCTATCATGCTGGAAAGAGCTACATGAGCATAAGGCTGAATTGTTCTGCAAGGCCTGGTGACCTACAGCTGGCTCATGGCTAATTGCCAGAACCTCAGTGGAGATGTAAGTCAGTCCTGTTAATCTTTGCCATTTCATGACCTTTACCTGAAGAACACAAATGTGTATGTAGTGAGTCAGGGAGAAGTTCATTTCTTGGAACATTTTTTACATGTTCACCGTATGAATACTGAACAAAAAGGATTTGCATGGAAAAATCTGTTGAATGACAGAGAAACAGACATGTGTAGTGATTCTTGATCCCTTGATTCTGTGTCACAAAAAAGAATTCTATTCCTTCTGCCCTACTGACTAGTTTCATGATTTCCTGTCAGTGCAATGTATGTAAGATTTTTGGGGCAGGGTTACTGTATAAGTTAAATCAGTTCATGTACAGTTGACCTTGGAACAACATGTGTTCGAACTGCATGGGTCTGCACATACACAGATTTTTTTGATAAATATAGTACAATATTATAAACATATGTTCTCTTCCTTATGACTTCCTTAACATTTTTCTCTAGCTCACTTTACTGTAAGTATACGGTGCTTAATACATAAAACATATAAAATATGTGTTAATCTACTGTTTATATTATCAGTAAGGTTTCCAGGCAGTAGTAGACTATTAGTAGTTAACTTTGGGAGGAGTCATAAGTTAAGGAGGATTTCCAGCTTGGGGGGGGAGGTCAGCACTCCTAACCCACACATTGTTTAAAGGTCAACTGTATAGAAAACAGTTGGCATCGTGCCTAGAACAGAGTAAGAAACCAAACAGTAGTTGCTATTAATACATATGTTGTAAGATGTAGATCTCTGATTCTTCTCAAAAGGAAAGCAGTAACCAGATTTACCTCCAGTATTAGTCTCCCATTATTGATCCCAGAAGGCCACTAAGCAGGGTCAAATGGGGAAAAGCCTGTGTCTGACTTGTAGCTGCAGAAGGCTTATATTCAAGTTTGGGCTCTTGTCTTTGGTCCCTTTTAATCTGGCCAACCCGATGCTTCACCAGCATAAAACTACTTCCTCCCACGGTTTTCATTTGCAGAAACAAGAAGACCCTGGAGGCCAATAACTAGATATTTATTTTTTAAATGTTTTAAAATAAAAATAATAGTATGAGGCTTTTCTTCAGCTTTCTTTCTGAAATGACCCTTGACAGGAACTGGAAATACTTCTTGTCAATGCAGCCATTATCTCTTGTGACCAAACGGGATGTGGGAGGCAGAGTGGAATTTCTGAGTTCTTTGTACATAGGAATAAAATGTCTGTCATTTCGTTAAAATAAATTATTGATTTTTAAATCAAATCAAAATACTGAGTCAAACAAGCAGGTACTGTACTTTAATTTTCCCTTATTTGTAAGAACTGTTTTCACTGTTTATGAATAGTGGGGAAAAATAAGGGGCTATGAATAACAAAAACGTGTTTTGGGCTCCATGAAACCCATACAGGCACATAATTATAGGAGAGTCTGAAAAAAAAATGTTTAAATTACCATCGTTTCCTGGGAAGATGATTCTCATTCTTGCCTTATCAGATAAGCAAGCTGGCAAAATGCTCAAGGACTTAGGTCCCTTTCTCACTGGAGGCCTGTGCACGAAGCCTAAACCCTTTCTTCCACACTCCGGAGCTTTCTCTTCTTCCTGGGGAACCAGGGTATTAAGTGTCCTCAGCATCTTCCAGCACTCAGGCTTGGGAAAATGGAGAGAAAGACAAATGACTGGGTTAGCTGGAAGGGAGATAGAGGAAGGCGGACACATATTAAAGTGGAATAATGACAAGATGTTTCTCATTATTTAGCAGGTCAAGTGTTGATTTCTTCCAGTGACTGAGATGATACAATTTGGAGTTACTGTGTTGTTGCTTCAAGACCTGCAAGATTTAAGTATCTATGGCCTGGTAGTAAAGAAAGAAAAAGAATGGGCAATGAATTATTAGCTTCTTGTTCAGATTTCCTTCAAAGCTCTAATTGTTTCAAGAAACAACTTCTAAATCCTCAGAGATGAGAATGGAGGAGTTTTCTTGCTCTGGCTCCTACTTACCCAGTTCCTACGGTTGTCTTTCTGTCTTTGAACCTTGGGCTTCACATGCTCTACTCATAAATAATAGCAGTATCACTGCCCTGTATCAGAAGTGTGTTTCTCTGCTTTGAATGTCCTCCTTTTATCCAGAATGCTCCTACTTCATTTCCTAGGCTAACTGATCAGTCATCATTTAAAACATGCTACTCAGCCTGAATCTGAATTTTGTGTACTTACTATGTTATTTCAAAATATCCTTTACTTTTGTCAATCATTTCATTTATCACATTGTAATCCTCTGTTTTATTGCCGACATCTACCACCAAACCAATGTCTCTGACTTCATTGGTTTGATTCAATAAGAGGTGGAGCCTTATCAGTGGTCTGTTTTAAAAGCTCCCTGGTGATTCTGGTTCACAACCAGGACTAAAACCCACTGAACTAGAATGAATGCTCCATGGAGACAGGACATTGACTGTCTAGTTCACTGCCATAACCCTATTTTTTCTAGGTCAGTGTGAGAAACATAGTAAATGCTCAAGAAATATCTCAAGAATATGCTCAAGAAATATCAAATGTCATTATAGCCCCAACGCTTGAATGAGTGTTAAACATAATTGTTGTTGAATGAATGAATGAACAAATGAATGAATGAGTACCTTAAATTCTACAAGGATTATACAAAGTGGTAAATCACAGATTTTGTTTTTGGAAAGTTATACTTGGAAGGGAATGAGGGGAACCGGAGAAGCACATATTCTGGTATAATCAGTTATACAACCAGTGATAGAAATATTTACAGTGGTTGTGATGATTTCTTAGGGATAATCTCATGTTGAGAATCCTCCTTCTTTCTGAGTGCAGAAATTTTCCAAGTGGTTTGGCAGATGTCCAGTTAATTGAAGTTTTGAGCAAACTCAGTTTAAGTTTTTTAGAAAACTGCTAAATCTTCTGAGGTCATTCCAGATCATTTGCCTTTCTGTGTTATGCACTAAGGCAGGAAATGTTTTCCTCTGTTTTGAAATGAGCAGTTCAAGGGGCCAGTAAAGAATGCATGCGGTGGGACTTGCTATCAGCCCCCTCCAGCTGTTTACCATGGTCCTTTTCATTTTTAACAGGGACATCAGGTTCTTTTGGATACTAGTTATGCTTTTGCACATAAGACAAAATAAACATTTCCTGAAGGGCTTCAGAGGGTTACTACTCTGAGGTCTTATCTTGCATTTTCCTTCAATCAAAAGAGGAAAAAATAAGATTTAATTTGAGAGAGGTCTACTATTTATCAGGTTATGCTGTAGTCAGTTGGTGTATTAAAAATTTTTTTTTGAGCCTGAAAGCAGAAAATCAACTTTGTCCGTCTTCCATTGCTTAATTTTTTACGCTGGTGAATTGTCATGGCCCCCACCTGAGGTCATCTGAGAACAATAGTACCTGAGTCATTAACATTCTTAGGTCTTGTTTAGAAGGGGTTGTTTGGAGCTGCTGTAGTCTGACCTGAGTCATCCCACACTGGGCCAGGGAGGCTAAAAAATTGGACTCTTCCCAAAGGAATATCATGGCGAATCTCCAGAAGGAAACATTAGTGCTAAGTGAACAAGCATTTTGCCTCAGATTTACAGTTGGGCATGGACAGATCGTGACCTTTTAATCAGGATAGGATGAGATTGAAGTTTTTGAACAAAATAAATTTGCTTCCGGTAGGATTTGCCAGAGACCACCCTGGGGGAAGTTTCGATGGTTCAGTTGGAGATTATGGGATTTGGAATCAGGTAAGACTAAAGTTTAAATCCCATCTCTGCCATGTACTGTGTGAACTAGGTAAAATACTTAACTCCTTTGGGGCTCAGGTTTCTCATCTATAAAATATAATAACTAATATAATAACAAAGACATGAAAAATCACTAATTTTGTCAGATACACACTTACCTAAAAAATAGTTAAAGCTGGGGCGCCTGGGTGGCTCAGTGGGTTAAAGCCTCCTGCCTTCGGCTCAGGTCATGATCCCAGCGTCCTGGGATCGAGCCCCGCATCGGGCTCTCTGCTCAGCAGGGAGCCTGCTTCCCTTCCTCTCTCTCTGCCTGCCTCTTTGCCTACCTATAATCTCTGTCTGTCAAATGAATAAATAAAATCTTAAAAAAAAAAAAAAAAGTTAAAGCTATGTTGTGTGCTGTATAAAGAGAAATAGTGTCCTCCTCCTACCCAGGTGTTATAATCCATATTAATAGAGAAGCATGTAGAGAATGACAAACATAAGAATAACCTTGAATAGGTAAGAACAAAAGACTAGGATGGTAAAAGCGTTGAATTTGGGATTGGAAGACCTCATTCCCAATCTCAACTCTAGCTGTGTGACTTGATGCTCACTTATAAAATAGAAATAGTATCTATCTTCCTATCATTGTTTAGAAAGTCAAATGGTATAATGTTTATAGATCTACCTTTGAAGGTGTTAAAAGCACAAATGCCCATATTAGTTATTAAGAAGGTTGTATTTCTTCTCCTACTAACCAAAACCAAAGTAGTTTAAGAGTGGGGAGTGGTACACAGGTGGGGAAGGGGTATTTTTTCAGAAGCCAAAAAGGGAGATGGTGGTTTTAGTAACAGTATGCTAACTGAAAGCAATGTTTGCATTTCCTCAACTTCCCCTTAGAAGCAGAGCTTAACTTTGCGTAGACAACCTAGTGTTTGCTTAGTGGAGCAGTGAGGTGGGGCTGAGATAAGGAACTGCCAGGAATTCCTGCATAGACTTTGTATGGTGTGTGCTAGTGAAAAGGATTGTGCCCTGTAAAATTATGGAGGGCAAGATTGAGGACTTAAATAGAGATTTGTGGAAAGAGCAATCAAAATAGTGTATGTATCTGTTCGTTTAAATGTCACAGTTCAGGAACCCCTGGGTAGTTCACTCAGTTCAGTGTCTGCCTTCAGCTCAGGTCATGATCCCAGGGTTCTGGGATTGAGCCCTGCATCTGGCTCCTCGCTCAGCGGGGAAGCCTGCTTCTCCCTCTGCCGGCCGCTCCCCTTGCTTTTCTCTCACTCTCTGATGAATAAATAAGTAAAATCTTTAAATAAAACAAATAAATAAAAGGCACAGTTCATAATAGTTCTTGAGGGCATCCTCCACTAAAACAGACCAAATTTATTGTTAAAAACCTTCTCTGATAGGTAATCATTTTCCCGACTGTCCTCCTGAATTGTTCTAGAAGTCTGCCAAAATAGATTCTTCCATGAGCATATGTTTTGCAAACTCATTTTAAAGCTTTTGGACCTATTGACTTGGAGTTTAACATTTTTTTGCCCTTATATAATGTTTTCGTGAATTTCCTCAAGTATTAGGAAAACATGCCGCCCTTCTCCCTGGGCCTGGTCTTCAGTCCACATATGGAGAAGGTAGAACCTAATCAGGTCTCCCCTTTATACCATACACCCCTTCTCTTTGGGGGCAGGGAGAGGGAGCAGCAATGACTTCTGAGCTTTTTTGTTTGAAAGGAATCAAGTACACAAAATATAGATAAAAATATCGCAGATGTAAAATTGTCATTCAAACGTAAAATTCCATATTCTGATGATTGTAATTTGAAGCCATATACAATGAGCCACACCTCTGGGTGATATCATGGGAAACAGTATGGTATGTTATTGTGAATGGAGGAAACACTGAATTTATCATTTATAGGCATTCATTTCAAGTTGGTTTATCAGAGAAATCTCTGTACTTTCTGATCAGTTTAGCTGTGAATCTAAAGCTACTCTAAATTTTAAAAAAAGAAAAAGAAAACAAGCAAAAATCCAAACAAACAAAAAACCCCAGGAATACAACAAACTAGATGAGATGAGAGAACAAAGGACCTTGGAAGTTTTGAGCTGGGAAAATTAATTCAGAGCTGCATTTGGAAAGTAGGGGACAAGTGGGAGATTGACCTTGAAGGAGAGATCTTGGTGTGGAGAACAGAATGAGCAAAGGCAGTGGTGTAATGTTCAGGTTACATAAGTGGTGTGATGTGGAGTGGTTAGAATTGTGAAGATGAAGGCGACTGATTGGTGGCAGGTGATGTCATCTTTGAATATTTCTTCCTGAACCTCGAGGGGAAACTGAACTCAACTTCATGTTAATTAGAAGTTCTTTTTAACGTTATTTATCCATATTACTGATATGGGACATGGGAAAACTAGAAAAGAATGATGAAAACACTAATGAAATAATACTTTAATATTCCTATTTAAAGTGTTCTTTGTAAGCCTTTTTTGCTTTTTAAGTGTTAGTTTCCACATTTACTTTAGAATTATTTCATTGGATATTTTCCTATTTCATTAAAATATCAGCCGCACATTTTTTTAAAAAGCAAAATCATAAAGTCAAAAGAACATAGTATTTGAATGAGGATTATGAATTTTTAAGCTTTTCTTTGTTTAGTATCACATTACTAAATCAGAGAAGAAATATTTATCTGACTGAAATGTAGGAAGGAGTCAGGAAATATCAACCCAGTTACACCTTTAGATTTCAGCAATGCACCCCCTGAGCTATGAAGCATCGGAGGTCCCAGAAAGAGATTTGTTCACTACTGGAGCTGCTCAACAACTATTAGGCTGTTTCTAATTAAATAATTTAGAATGTATGTCGAATGCTCTGACTATTCAGATTCATACATTTTGGGTTTTTTCTTTTTTAATCTCCTTTCTTTTGTATATAACCTTGGTTATCTACTAGGAAAACATGCAGAAACATGTAAGATTGGGAGGTGATAGTTTTACAGTTCGTTTCTCTAAAACTCTATCTAACAAAGATCAAGATTTAGAAAGTTATTTCAGCATCCATAAAATCTTATTACAGGCTACAGAAGAGAACCAAGCCAATCGTGCTTCATTCTCACTTGAGTCTTTCATAAGTGAGCCTTGTTAACACAGTTTGGAATCAGGCAACATCAGTCATGTAGAGTAGTTGATCCAAAGTGTATATTCTATTATATTCTTTGTGGATAATCTGGGCAAATGTACGTGGACCCTAGAATGATTTGCCTCTGCTGCCAGACATCATTCTGGGTGCTTCTAAAGAAGCATGTCTATACAATGCCTGTCACAAAATGAAAGATTTTTGTTTAATTAATGCAGACTGAATATTATTCTAGTCAAAATGCAAATAGAAGGTAAAATTGAGGTCTAAATACTCACATATAAGTTTAATGTTGAATAGGAAAAAAAAAGTACAGTATCTTTGCTTTTGAGATCTTTATAGTTTTCAGAGCATTCAGAACTTTAAATGCTCTGTATGAGTCCTTCTATCTATATACATGGATATCTGAGAATTCATTAACAGCTGAAGAATAGAAAGACTTGGAAATGAGTTTGGGAAGAGAAGATATTTGAATGCTGGGGTCTGTGGACTATGTTTTCCGTCTTTTCCCCTTACAGTATTTAAAAATGAATTATGTGCCGGATGTTATATTTTTATGTTATGCCTGATGTAAGGTTGACACAAACCATATTCATTTAACACTCAGGGTGAGTTTATAGGAGTCTTGTTGTAAAAACTAAAATCTAATTGTTAGTAATAGTTAATAAATGAGCATGAAAACAGATTAATTTATGTAGTGTATTTATAAGACAGACTAATTTTTTTAAAAGATTTTATTTACTTATGACAGAGAGAGAGAGCGAGAGAGGGAACAGAAGCATGGGGGGAGTTGGAGAGGGAGAGGCAGCTTCCTCGCTGAGGAGGGAGCCAGTTATGGGGCTTGATCCCAGGATACTGTTAGGCAGATGCCTAACAACTGAGCAACCCAGGTGCTTCAGACTCTTTGATTTCTTAATGCTATTTAAAATTACTCGTGGGTGCCAATTTATCACATATTGCCCGCAGTTCTAAGTGAAATCAAAGAAGGCTAGAAGAAACAGTATAAAAAACAAATTATTTACCTTTTAAGAATTCAAGAGATATTTCAGAGAAAATTGGAGGCATTGTAAACAAATTCAAATTAATTGTAAACAAATTCAACATATTCAACAATATATACACTTTGGGTCAAATACTCTACATGACTGAAGATGCTGGATTTCAAACTGTGTTAACAAGGTTCACTGTGTCACTTCCACCATCCATTGACATAGACAATACCGTAATCTAAGGACTGACCAAAATTGATGTCACATTCTATTTCATAACATGGCTTTGAACAAACCCAGTGATTTCTTAAAGACTATATTGTGAGTGAATTTTGTAACATAGTACAAATGTTTTGTATTTTCCCAAGGATTAATCATATCAAGATGTAGTTTTAAAGATCTTTAAAAAAAAACAAATATGATTTGAGGGCTTATTATGTACTGGAGCTTATTATGCACTGGAAATGGAATGATAAACAGATATTGCCTCTGCTCTCATGGATAGTATACCCAATATGACTTTTCATATGAACAGTCAATCACATACTACCAAAAAAAAAAAAAAAAAGACACGCTGAACTGCTAATGGATTATACATAGTCTTGAAGAAGAAAAGGAAGAACAACAACAAAAACCAATTAGCCCAAAGAAAGGTTTAGGAAAGAAACAATAAAGATGAAAGCAGAAAATAATAACAGAGCAGAGTAACATTCCATATGGAGGACTTACACAGCAAAAAAAGATCAGTTCAGAAGACTAATAAATTTGACAAACGTGTGATGAAGTGGTTTAAGAAAAAGAGAGAAGTCACAAAAAATACTACTGGGAATGAATGGATGCTGTACACACTGAAATGAAAACAAAAAGGTATTATGAGCAACTTTTTGCCAGGAAATATGGAAAGTTAGATGTAATGGACAAATTCCTGGAAAACCACAATTGACTCAAGAAGATACAAAAAAACATTAATATTCTTATAACTGTTAATAAAATCAGTAGTTAAACACAGGAGACTGTCACTTCCAGCCACGACAGAGCAGCTGGTAGTGGACTGCACTCTTACCAAAAACAACTCTAACACAGAAGTAAATACACGAGACAAGCATTTCTAACCATTGAAGAACAGGCTGAGACAAAGGAAAGACATAAGATGAGCCCTACTATTTCCCCAGTTTGGGGCCTGGGACAAATTTTTGCTGTGTCACAGGATTGGGAGCTCAAGCAGATATAGAGTCTTGCTAAGTTTTGGAGGCAGAGATTGGAATTTGGGCTGCTTGAAGCAGCTGGAATTTGCAAGCCAGTCTGTGTGAGGACTTCCCTTGGATCTTTGGCTGGGGGGTTAGCCAGGCTTGTATAAGACAAGATTCCATGAAACCTACTGGGGATCTGCTACAGGGCTGAACAGTGATGCCAGTTGGAGGGATGGCCTGATTAGAGAGCAAATAGAAGATATATACTTACAATATTTATTGTATGTTAGATCCATGCACCTACAGAGTAGTGTGTGCATGCTCTCTCTCTCTCTCTCTCTCTAAGTTGTCTGTATGAAAGTGTGGGTGCTCCCCCAGGTCCCACTGGAGTAGTTCCTAGTAACAGATTTATCCGTTACTTATCCAGTCCTATAATTATGAAATTAACATTTACTTGTAAAAGAAATGGGAAAGAATACCACCTGATCTTTAGATCTAATAATCTTAATCCAGCACTAAATCAAAGCAGAGGAAATTTGAATTCAGACAATTCATGTTACTTTAAAATTGATCTGGGTTTGACAGTTCTCAAAACTAACTTTCTAATGAACTTTCAGCTTAAATTTTTAAGAATTAAGATAGCTAGAGAAATTTATTTAGCTAACATTTTACTTTTGCTATAAATATCATTTTTTTTTGCTAAGTACAAAATCCTTTGGTATAGAGTTAAAAACATTGAAAAGACTTTTTAAAAATCAAAAACAAAAAGGCATTAAGTTTTTTAGAAATAATTTTGAGTTTAGGTAGAAACCTATAATATTCTTGAGTTGAAAACCTTGTACCTAAATATTTTCAAACTTGGGAAAATAAAAATTAGTCATTATTTTATTTAGAATAACTGTACTATTAGCAGGGTTAAATAATAGTAACATAGTTTGATGCTAAGACAATGCAAGTTATTGGTGTAAGACAGGCAGTCTCAAATTATTAACAGTGGAGCAAAAACAAGAAAGACCTCATGGTATAAAATAGCCTTGACCCAGGGGCCAAGTGTACTTCACAGCTGTTTGGACTTTTCAAGAGTCCTGCTATCTTTGTACACTTTTAGCTTTCTGTAGTGCACTGTGTGTATTTATGGTCATTCATGCTGAACATAGAACAGTTTATGTATGTTTACTCCTAGCATCTAAGCAACTTTGGTACTATCTTTTTTGGGCGGCGGGGGGGGGGGGGTCACTTTCTGTTAGCTCAGATGTTTGTAAGCCTATTTGCATAGGGAGGGGGGATAAAAGCCATGGAGAGTGGCTTTCTGTGTTACCTAGATATAACAGAAATTCATTCGCAATGGATTCTTAGGTTTAAGAGGCCTTATAAGGAGTATATTCTATAAAGATGTATATGAGAACCAAGAACATATGGTTGTACCCTTTACTGGATGATTGCATTCCTCATAAGCTTGCCTTTTCATTTGGCCAGATACTGGTTTTTCCAACTCTAAGGTATCAAGGTTTTCCAAGCTCCATATACCTAATAAGTGGAATAGATACTCTTAGAGGTTTTCAGTCATGAGATATATCAGTCTCCTATGTATTTGACTCATCCTTTTCATTTTTTAGCTCTAAAAAGAAATCAATTCTCCACATATTACTTAAGAACATAGCGTACAACTGTTGCCACCTACCTCAACTGAAGATTTATTTATCAATATGTGGGATTTACCTACAAATTTTAGACAATTTTTTTTTTTTTTTACTTTCCTCCTTTTTTTCCCCTACAAATCCTGCCACAGGTTTATTTGTACAGATAGTTCAAGAGGACACCAGCCCCATGCAAACAGAAGCCCAGGGGTCACACCAGTCCTTCTATGGAACTTTTATCTGCATAATTTTATGACACCTGAAATGATTGTGTATTCCTTCAGATAGGATATTGTTTGCTTTAGCCAAGCATCCTGGGACTTTATTTACCTAGTATTGCTTTAATTATTTTGAACTTTCTTAGATCCTACAGGTTAAAAAGTTTGTAGATATAGGTGATACAGTAGAGATGAAAAGTGTTCAAAAATTCCTGCCCTCAAGTGTTTACATTCTACAGGTAAGACAGATATTATGCATAATAAGTAAATTATATAGTATTCTAGAGAATGATAAATGCTATGGAAAAGAAAGGAAGCAGACTAATGGATATCAGATATATAAAGATTGGGATTACACTCTAGGTATGTGGGGAAAAGTATCAATGAGAAAGTGAAGTTACAGCACACATTTGAGGTGTGTAATTTTGGGGAGAAGTACACCCCAGGGAGAAGGAGCAGCCCATGAAACCCATGGCAGGAGTGTAGCCAATATGCTTGAGACAGAGGGCCCTTGAGGCCCAAGAGGATTAGCAAGGGCAGGAGTGGGTAGATAAAGTCAGGAGGAGGGCAGGAGTGGGGGTCCAGACCAGGTAAGGCATTGTGGACCATTGTGAAAATGAGGCTCCTGCTCTTAGTGAAGGAGGACAGTAGAGTGTTCAAACACAGTGAGGTTGTTCAAAGACATGACATTGTTGAAAGGAGCAATCTGGCTGCTATGCTGAGAATGCACCATAGTGAGTCAGGCGAAGGCCGAGGAAGAGATTACTCCAGGAATCTAGGCAAGATAAGATGATGGCCTTGACTAGTGTGGTGGCAGTCAAAAAGGTGAAAAATGGCAAAATTTGGAATATATTTTGATGGTAGATCCAGCAGGACTTCCCGATGGATAGGATATTAGTAGAAGGAAAACAGTGGACCCAGGGATAATGCTGTTTTGGGTCTGAGCAGTTGGAAGGACGATTCAGTTTTGCACCATCTCACATCTGTTTTAATCTTCTCTTATTTTTATCCTCATGACTTTATGCTTGTTTATATCCTTTAATGATAGTTTAGAGGGGCTTTGAGTTGAAGCAATGATAAACCTGTGTCTTTAACTCATCATGTTTATCCAGAAATCCATAATGGTTATTTTGATAAATTAATTTTATTTAATTTTGCTTTGTGGGGAAGAAACACCTTTGGAATGTAACCGTAATGTGATACCTTATTTTTTAAAAAGGTGATGGAAAGTAAATGTCCATGACCAAAACAATGTGGCTCATATCCATGTAACACATGATTCAATCAGAATTTCCTTGTTGTATTTGGTTTCTGTGGAGAGAGATTATTTTTTACTCTTGTGCCCTTGCCAAAATGATATCCACGAATTAACTTCTCTGCAATTAAACTAGTCCATTTTTGTATTTTGAAAGGATTGATGGAAATCATCCAAGGGCTTTTATGTGCCCAGAAAGATACCACACACCCTGCATATTTCCACAAGGAGTTAGGAAAGGTCCAAAGAATCAGAGCAGATATTTAATGCTGATCATTGAGAAATATGAACAGGATCTTCCAAAAGAGCTGGAGAAATATATAAATTGTTATAATCAGTAATTTGTTTTAAGTTTTTTTTTTTCTTTGGATCAGTACTTTGTTAATTAGCTTTGTTTCCTGCTTGAGGGCAACAGGTCAGAGTTTTATACTATTATTGTCCAGTTACTGCCTTTTTTACCCCTGCTTTGTAAAAGAATGTCAAAACTTAACTGGGTATGCTTATCTCTTTTAGGTATGTTCCATATCTCCCTGTCCTTTCCATGATCTAATAAGATCAACTAAAAAAACTGAAAAAACAAAATATTGTATATTTTAAAACTGTATACTATAAAATGAACTATATACTATAAAATGTTCTTTCTACGAAAACCTGAAAACTTTAAAAAGAGTAATTTGGGCAGCCTGAGGCATTAATTGAGGATCAATATGAGAGCTTTAGGTTATGTCGAGAATCAGATAAACCTTCTGAGGCGCACCTGGTGGCTCAGTTGGTTGGGTGACTGCTTAGGTCATGATCCCGGAGTCCCGGAATCGAGTCCCGCATTGAGCTTCCAGCTCCACGGGGAGTCTGCTTCTCCCTCTGACCTTCTCCTGGCTCATGCTCTCTCTCACTGTCTCTCTCTCTCTCTCAAATAAATAAATAAAATATTTTTAAAAAGATATACCTTCTGAATACATCAAAAAATAAAATTCTGCAGGTAAAAAGTACACTTAATCACCTTTTAAATCTTTTCAAATTGTTGATACACATGGGAATAATCAGAAAGCCAGAATATTCAAGATTTATCCCCACTGGGCCTCCTATTTCACAAATGTGTGTTAAATAGTTTGTGTAATCTGTCTCAGTGGCAGTATGCTAATTGGAATTCTGTTTCTATTTCCTGCTCTCATGCTTCTCAAATTGGAATAACTGAATCTCTGGGAAACCATGCCAGGTTGCTGGTGGGTGATACCCCAAAATGAACAAAGTGAAATTTCCTGGAGCATCTATCTTGGAATTTTTTGTGAAAACTTTCTGTATTTATACATTGGTGTGTAACAGAGAGTGGTCATAAAGAAGACACAAGAGAAATTTCTACTAGCCACAGGTCCCTTTGGACTTTACCTTAACCTACCTCCCATCTCCTCTACTATTTAGGCACATTGATATAAATATTTGAGCTCCTTATTTTGGAAGTCTTCAGGAAAGTTTTTCTGTGATGTTCTTCAGATAGTCCTACGGTTTGATACTGATATCATATTTCATGGCTCTCATAAAAGTGCAAAATATTCTAGAAAACCTTGCAGAGTAAACATAAATGTCTAATAATCCTACTAAGTTGGCCAGTCTTTCTTTTTACCAGACATGCCTAATTTTGTCTCACATAAGTCAATTTCATGACTTTGGATGACATTTTCAGTCTTTTTTACAGAAGATAATTATAACAGATATGAATTGAGAGCTTGCTCTGTATTAAGACCCTTTCTGTATTCTCTCTTTTAACCATCACAGCACTCCTCTAAGTTAAGTACCAGTCTCATATATTTTTTAAAAATTTCTTTTTATTTAAATTCAATTAAAATATAATGTATTAATGGTTTCAGGGTAGAGGTCAGTGATTCATCAGTCTTATATAATACCCAGTACTCATAATATCACATGCCCTCCTTAATGTCCATCACCCATTTATGCCATCCCCCAACCCTCTCCAGCAACCCTCAGTTTGTCTCATTCATTTTTATAAGTGAGAACCTGGGCACAGAGTGGTCAGGTTACATTCTCAAAATCGTACAGCCTCAGAAGGGAAGGATCCAGGATTTGACCCCAAGTGGTCCTCTTTGGAGGCCCTACCCTACCTTTAAGCATTATTTTTTTGTCTGTAAATAATCTTGAGTTAACACACTCCTTTGTTTAAAAACCAAATAAAGTCTTTATAACTATGGATAGCAGGGTTGACTTCTGCAATGTGATGTGATCCTTACTTAACCGGTGATCCAGGCACACAGTGCTCAGCTTGTACAAACATCATCAAATTAACACTCAGACTGCATGGTCAATCCTAAACCATAAATGAAGTTGGTGAAATTCAGGTTCCATTTTCACAGGCTTCAGCTTCCACATTCTCAACTTTTCTTGGCACATTCTCTTCAAATGCTTTCTAGCCCTCCCATCTTGTGTAAACAGAAGAGAATTTGATACTAGCCTTTATAGTGTGGTTGATGGGTTCCACTTTACATGGGTATAAATGAATTTCAGTAATGTGCCTATCTGAAGTAAGCATCTTCATTTGAACCTTTGGTTTCATCTCTAATAGAAAGATTTGAGTCCATTAAAATACCAGCCTCAGTAACCATGTGGTAAGATAACTTGAGAGAGGTCGGCTCTTGATCTAACTCTATGTCTTCATAAGTTACTCTACTTAATGAGACTAATAGAAGGTGAAGGTGACCTAAGGAGCAAGATCACACAGTTTTCTTTGCTTATTATACCTACCCGCCTTTGGTGGAACCAAGGCTAACAGTGACCCATCAGTTGAAGCACCACCCATTTTCCAGGAGTTTCTGGGGACAGAAGAGACATATCTCATTGTTTTCCTTTTCTGCCAAGACTGGAATAGGTGTCTAGGGCACATCCATTCCTTCCCAAGTACTCTGCACACCATCACTGCCTGTGCAGAGGTTTCAAGATCAAACAGCTCAAGCCTCCTATTTATTCTGATGCTGTGACGTTTGGTAACTACCAACAAGGTTTCATAGAAACCCTGCTCTTGTGACATTCTGAAATGCCTATGTCTTTTGTATTACTTTGATCTCTGTTAAGAAGCAGCTAAAAAGAAAACCATCTTCCTTATTAAAGGAGGCACTGCAGTGGAATTTTCTTCTTTCATATGGTTTTTCTCTGTTTATATGTTTATCTTTTCCACTGGACTTATCGAAGTCATGGACTGTTTCTTTTCTTTTTGCATCCTCAGTGCCCCATAGAGCACTTGACACAGAGTAATGTAAATGTGGAATGAGGGAATTAATGAATGAGGAGTAAATAAATACATTTTTGTTGAGTCTGTATATAACTTTAGCCTCTTTAGGGGTATGTGTAGAATAATTCTCCAACAGAAATTAATAGCACTGCAAAGTATCCAGTGGTATTAGGCAGCATAATTTATGTTACTAGAATAAGATACTAGCTTAGGCAAAACTCATCCCGTTTATGAACAAAAATTTAGGACATAAGTATTAAGTACTAATACCTAAAATTAATAATTTTAGATTATTTAGAAAAGTCTCATTAAAAACAGACAGAGAATCTGAATAGACATTTTTCCAAAGAAGACATACAGATAGTCAACACATACATAAAGAGGTGCTCAACATCACTCGTCATCAGGGAAATGCAAATCAAAACCACAATGATATATCACTTACACCAGTTAGAATGGATTATCATCAAGAAGAGAAAAGGTAAGTGGTGAGGATGTGGAGAAAAGGGAACCCTTGTATACTCTTGATGGCATGTAAACTGGTGCTGTGGAAAATAGTTATGGAGGTTCCTCAAAAATTAAAAATCCAGTAATCCCACCTTTGCTTATATACCAAAGAAAATGAAAACAGGATATTGAAGAGATGTGTGCACTTCCCTGTTCATTGCAACATTATTCACATAGCCAAGATAAGTGTCACTAGATGGATGGATGGATAAAGAAGATGCGGCATTTGTATGCAATGTAATATTCAGCCATGAGAAAGAAGGACATCCTGCCATTTGTGACAGCATGGATGGACCTTGAAGGCATTATGCTAAGTGAAATGAGCCATACAGAGAAAGACAAATACTGTATGGTATCTCTCTCTCTCTCTCTCTCTCTCTCTCACAAACACACACACACACACATAAGAGTCAAACTCATAGGAACAGAAAGTAGAAAAGTGGTTGTCAGGGACTGGGAAATATGGAAAGGTTGGTAATAGGGTACAAGCAATCTTTCAGCTAGAAGATAAATAAGGTTTGAAGATCTGATGTATAACATGGTGACTATAGTTGATAATAGGATACTGTATAATTGAAATTTGCTAAGAGGGTGAAACTCAAATGTTCTCACCAAAAGAAAAGAAAAGGGAAGGGAAGGGAAGGGAAGGGGAAAAAAAGCAAAAAAAAAAAAAAAAAAGAGAGAGAGAGAGAGAGAAAGAAGGGGAGGAAAGAAGGAAGGAGGGAAGGAAGAAATGTGAGGTGATGGATGTGTTACTTAACTAGATGGGGTTATTGTTTCACAATGTATGTACATCAAATCAGCATGGGGTACAGTTTAGATATCTTACCATTTTGTCAATTTTATTTCCATAAAGCTGAAATTTAACACAAATGTACTTGGCAATGTGGTTTGTTGTCAGAGAAGGTGTGTTTTTTTTATTTTTCACTGACTCCTTTAATGATACTTCTCATATCCATTTCCTGTTTGATCTTTAAAAATTAAAATCACTTGTCAAAATCATTCTTATAACCTGTCATATCTTAATGCTATGTCTTAATCAAATGATATTCAAACTTGTCTGAAAGGGAAGTTTGCCTTCCTGTTTGGAAATTTACACAACATTCTGCCCACCAGATGTCAATGCTTCTTTTGGAAACACTTTTTGTATGGTTTCTCTTCTCATCGTGCAAAGAGCACAGTCTGTAGTTTGAAAATCCTGACAATTTTAACATCTGGGGGTGACGTAAATCCAGGAAACTCTATGGCCATAATGATAAGGATAAACAAAGAGTATACCAAAGGTGGTCTTAAAGGAGAGCCTATTTCCCCCCACTTTTCACTTACAGTAAGGAGTGAAATGAATAGGGAACTGAAGGATAACCTGTAAGTCTGAAACAGCACTTTTCCAGGTGCAGGAGAGGATGTGAAGTTGCTGACATTGGTTTTGAAAAGTTCAAACTGTAAAGAAAAGGGAAATAGTACCTGGATGGTGGTTTGTCACTGAAGCTAAGATCAAAGCTCATCATTTCTAAGTATAAAGTAAATGGAGGCTTTGGGAATTGCTCCAATTTTAATATAAGATAATTTTCCAATTTTTGTGTACTTTCTACTGACTGATGCCTCTGTTGGCAGTTACATAGACTTGAAATGTCTGTATTTGTGAAAAAAAGTTTGGCCACTTGTCTTTTAACCTGGTAGTATGCTAATTAGCAGTGAGGTCCATTTGTTTAACATCTGGACGACTGTAATACTAATTAGAAGGGATAGTATATTTTTCTGATTTCCATGTATCTTTATACACTGGTCCTTTTTTTTTTTTTTTAAGATTTTTTATTTATTCATGTGAGAGAGAGCAGGCCAGAGAGAGCAGGAGCAGGGGGGGAGGGGGAAGGAGAAAGGGAGGGGTAGGGAAAGAGGGAGAAGCAGACTTCCTGCTGAGCCAGGAGCCCAATGTGTGCTTGCAGGCTAATGTGGGGCTCCATCCCAGTACTCCAGGATCATGACCTGAGCCAAAGGCAGATCCTTAATGGACTGAGCCAGCCAGGTGCCCCCATCCTGAACCTTCTAATATGTCTTATTGTACTAGTCACACTGCAAGGTGAGATGTTATTGGTAGCCATGATGGAAAGATTTCATTTCTTGATTTAAAACATAGAAGAGTAATTGTCCAGATCTTAAATGAACTCTGCCTATTTTGACAATGGGAAATGAAGCAAAGATTTTGCTCTATTTTCCTGAGTCTGTGGAAATTGTACACTGAGCCTCAAGTATAGTTCTGGGTCCCTTCAAAACCCTGCCTTCACCTTTTGTATTTTCTACCTCTTCTGCTCTTTGAACTGCTTCGGTCCTCTTGAAAAACAAATGGGTCAATATTTTTTATAAGTTCTACTCATTATAAGTACATGAGTTAACTCAGACTTAGACTTTATAAGTACATGAGTTAACATCACGAATATCATGACTAATTATGCTCTGTGCAATTAATCAAATTTCCATTTCATCTGGGGATTTTGCTAGCAGATGACACAGCTTTGACAAGTGATTAATTGGCCAGGAGAAAGGTGGTCTCTATGGGCTGGACTGATAGGGTCATGGGAAACACCCCAATGCCAAGAAGCTGAAATGAGCCACTCCCCCCCAATAAAAATTATTTGAAGACTACATTTAAATTAGAAAAAATATATAGTCAGTTGTGGTATATGCTTCTTACAAGGGCAGTAGCATTTTTTTTTAAAGATTTTATTTATTTATTTGACACAGAGAGAGATCACAAGTAGGCAGAGAAGCAGGCAGAGAGAGTGAGGGGGAAGCAGGCTCCCGGCTGAGCAGAGAACCCAATGCAGGACTCGATCCCAGGACCCTGAGTTCATGACCTGAGCAGAAGGCCAAGGCTTAACCCTCTGAGCCACCCAGGCATCCCTGCATTAGCATTTTAATAGCCCCTTTGGATATCTGCTAAACTTTGGTAAGAATGAGAATTGACATGCATATTCTCATTTTGAAAGGGGTGAAGAAAAGAATTTTTTTGAAATAAAAGCAATTTAGAAATTTCAATATAAAAACGGCTTTACTTAGACGCTCTGTGAACTTTGTGTAAAAAATTTAAATGCCTTAAATAAAACCTTTGTGCGTGCAAGTCATTAGGGTTTGAATGACAGAGTTTGAGCTAGCCAAAAAAAAAAAAAAAAGTAACAAAGTGTTTTCAGAATGTCTCAGGACTCCAACACTATGACTACTATGCTTATGTTTCCCTGCTTTGGGACAGGTTTATATTTCTTAAAACAGGAGTCAAAAAACAAAACAAAAAATAGAACTCTTATGGCAGTTGTTCCAATCACTTTCCTATTTCTGATTTCAGGAAAAACTTTATTGGTTATTCATGTTAAAAGGTAAACTGAGGCACATTAAAATTTTCAAGTTTATTTGAGCATGCATAAGTTCAAATTGGGCAGTGCCAAACCAAAGATGGTTAGAAGAGTTCTACCCATAGGAGCAAGGGACAGGGTTTTTATAGAGCAGACACTGAACCAAAGCAAAGAGATGATTTGATTGGTTATTGCTTAAGTGGTTGCCTTATTTGGGAAAGCCTCTTTCACTGTTTGTGATTGGTTGGTCTTACGTTTCATTGTTTGGATTCAAGGGCATTGACTCTGGCTCAGATTTGATTCACTTGTGCTGGCTACCTGTGTTAGAGACACCTCAGAGTGCTGACCTCTTTGTTTAAATACTTTAACAACATTATAGACATAAACTACTGTTTCTGATTTGTGCAATAAATATGGGCAAGCTAGAATTCAAAGTTCTGCACCATACTATTCAAGAGTAAATATCATAGAGCAACACTGTTGTGTACCCAGTTATTTCCACATATCATTAGCTCTGAACAGGTTTATTTATTCTAAGACTCTTGAATCTAGAGTCATTAAAACCGTGTATTCAGAGAATTATATCGCTTCTAACCTCCCAATTGTGGACTTACGGATTCAGGTCAAGAAAAGAAGTGTAGCCCACACAAAACTGGAGATCACAGTCATGTGCAGATGAGCTTGTGGTGTAGTGATCTTAGCAAAGGCAAGCTATCTAGGTTTAAAAAACACGGGAATCCTTTAGAACAGTATTTTGTTACCATGGTAAAGAGACACAGGTTTTCATCATGCGCTTTCTCCTTATTATGTAACAGGAATGAGAAATATTTCTAGGTTCAGTAATTGAAACCTCAAATCCCCTTTACAGATATGATAATAGTTTAGTTTACTGATAATTAAACCAGAAAAATTTGCAGTTGTACCTGTCTTCATGTATCTTTTTTATATGCAAAATGGATTGGTTTCTATTCAAAGAAAGAAAAAAAATACCTGTTGATGTAATAATAAGAATGTTTCTCACACTCACTTCTTTGCATGGGATAAAAAAGAACAAGTCTATTTTCTTTGCCCCTGAGTTTTGTTTTCTTTTTTAATCAGTTCTATGCACTGAACTTTGTGTTGTCTGTATATCTTTCTATTGCTGATTGCTGTTGCTTTCTAGATGCCCTTCTGAGTAGACCCCTACGTGAACTATATTTGTTCCTGGAGAATGCAGCATGACCACACAGATTTGGTCAAAATAATGAACATTCCTTTAAAGTCCAGCTGAGAGAGAAAGGATTTGCTCAGCACATTTTTACCACTGATGCAACTCCCTCCCTCTTTCTTTCTTTCTTTCTTTCTTTTTTTTTTCTCTCATACAAAACGTCACATCATTCCTAAGGTTGAGAAACTCACAGGGCAAAAATGTAAGGCTTTCTCCATGTCTGGAGGAAAATTTTGTCATTTAAAATAAAATAGCTCTGATCAGGCAGGACAGTCTTCCTGAGTATTTCATTCCTAGGACTGTTTGCATTCTTTCCCAGTGAGCTAGCATGATAGGCACCAGAACCTATTTATAACAGGAAAGATGAGCTATTAAGCTATTCAGTGCTGGTTTAAGAATAAGTGATTGGATGAAATTTCTATGTGCCTCTTGTCAGCAAGATCCTTTGCCCTTTTGGGGGGAGATGTGGCTGTTAGTCTTGTGAGAACCTAGCTCAGGAATAGCATGTGATGCGAGAAGGGAAGCAGTTGGATTGAAACCATACATGGTGAAGTCAAAAAGATGCTCTTTCTTGAGCTGTTGCTGAAATATGCTGGGGTTATTTCAGTGCCTGCAGAGTAAATAGAACCGAGGGCGCCCTGGAGGATAATGGAAAAGTATGTGAAAAGACTCTGAATTTTTCCCAGCTGTATCTCTCAGCCAGTTACCATTCAGCTTTCACTCTGACTTGAGAAAACATTATTCCAGGGCACAAGAGTCTGAGCCCTTTGTGAGAGTGTCCTGCTTGTTTAAAGATGTAAGAGAAGTTTCTACCTAACCCTCTATTCCTCACAATTGCTGAGAATCAAAACACTGAAGCTAAACCAATGAAACAAACAAAACAACAAAACCCCCCAACAAGCACAAGAAGACATTGTAAATATATGATAACTCATGATTAACTACACAGGATCATAGAATGTTCGACCCATATAGGACACCAAAAGGTCTTGGTCCAAGCCCTTCTTCAGATGAAGAAAGCAAGACACGCCCATTCAAATAACCTAATAACTTAGCCAGTTATACCAGAACTGGAACGACTTCTTGTGACTTCCTGTCTCCCTGTGCAAGTGTACCCTTCTTTGGGAAATGCTCATTAATAGCAAAAATTACAAATGGAAAGCATGTCTATAAGGTGTTAGAGCAATGCTGTCCATTTCCAGTCTCTAGACCTATCAAGTCTGTGGCCCCAGAGCTGTGGAGCAGCCATAAAGAAGCTACAACATCTTGGTATTACAAGTACTTCGGTTCATCTGGCTTGGTTATCCCCAGGGAGAATAAAGTTGCTGGATATTTTTCAGAAAGTTTAGCCATTCATATTAAAAGGAGGGTGGTGCTGGTGTTGTGAAAAATAGACCAAGGTAAAGGGTTAGGTAGTTAAGAATGATGACTGATTGGGGGAGATATTCTTCTTTGCGTTTTTTACTTGGTTTATGAAGCATTGAGATATTCTCATTAAATTATTTAGAACTTAACACAGTGGGAATTGGTCTGTTTAATGTAACCCATTCTTTTTATTTATTTATTTATTTTAATGACAGAGAGAGAGGGAGCACAAGCAGGGAGAGTGGGAGAGGGAGAAGCAGACTTTCCACTGAGCAGGGAGTTGAGCAGGCTCGATTCTAGGACCCCGGATTATGACCCAAGCTGAAGGCAGACGCCCAACCATCTGAGCCATCTGGGAGCCCCTAATGTAACCCATTTTTTTTATTATGTTCAGTCAGCCAACAAATAGTACATCATTAGTTTCTGTTATAGTGTTCAGTGATTCATTAGTTGCATAAAACACCCAGTGCTCATCACAACATGTGCCCTCCTTAATACCCATCACCCAGCTACCCCATCCCCCCGCCCTTAGACCCTCAGTTTGTTTCCTGGAGTCCAGAATCTCTCATGTTTTGTCTCCCTCTCTGATTTATTCCCATTCAGTTGTCCTGTGTGTTGATTATCCCCCATGATCTTCTCAACCGTGTAAGAATAACTAGTGTGATCATTTCCTTTCTTAAATATGAAAATGGAGGCTTAAAAAGATCATGCGACTAATCCATGGCAGAGCCACCGATCTTTATGATTCCAGAATATATGTTTTTGAGCACTAGGTTCTGTTATCTGAAATATGTTATACTTTTCATTATATCATAAAAACACAAAGTAAATAAGTTTATAACTCTGCTGGTTGTGTGCTAAGCCTGTCAGGTTTTCATTGGTTTTGTTGGTTAGGTCTTTTTGTTTTGATGAAAAGTCTTGGAAGATTTAAGCTCTCCTATGTTCTTTATAAAGAGAGATCAGAACAAAGTAGGCTGTTAGCAACGGGCAAGCATTAGTGATTCATGTGAAAGACCATTGTCTTTGGTGATACAATGAGTGCGGGGCTAAGAGCCTAGGGACAGGAATCTGCCATATCCTGGCTATGAGATGTATGTAAACAATGTCACACATTATCTACAGTTTCTTTTTAAAAGCTCTGGGGTGCCATGATTCCCTTATAAAATTTTCCACTTGAAGATTCAGCATTATTTATTTAAAAGGAATACGTAGCTTTATTTTTTTTACCTTTTTAATATTTTTTTTATTTTTTATATTAACATATAATGTATTATTAGCCCTAGGGGTACAGGACTGTGAATTGCCAGGTTTACACACTTCACAGCACTCACCATAGCACACACTTTCCCCAATGTCCATAACCCAACCACCCTCCCCTACCCCCCTCCCCCCAGCAACCCTCAGTTTGTTTTGTGAGATTAAGAGTCTCTTATGGTTTGTCTCCCTCCGGATCCCATCTTGTTTCATTTATTCCTTTCCTACCCCCCAAGCCCCCCTTGTTGCATCTCCACTTCCTCATATCAGAGAGATCATATGATAGTTGTCTTTCTCCGATTGACTTATTTCGCAAAGCATAATACCCTCTAGTTCCATCCACGTCGTCGCAAATGGCAAGATTTCATTTCTTTTGATGGCTGCATAGTATTCCATTGTTTATATATACCACATCTTCTTTATCCATTCATCTGTTGATGGACATCTAGGTTCCTTCCATAGTTTGGCTATTGTGGACATTGCTGCTATAAATATTCGGGTGCACATGCCCCTGTGGAATATGTAGCTTTAAGTCACAGGAACAAATAATGGGATCAATCTATCATTAAATCCACACTTTCAGAGTACCAGACTCCCTTGAAACATGATTGCTCAGAAAACTAGGGCCAACATTGATTGCAAAATGCCTAAAGGAAAAAAGCAGTAATGTGTAATATGGGGCACTCTGCTAACTATTGTCTGGTGTAAGAAGAGACTTACCCCACAGAAGAAGGATATATGATGTGTTTTGATCGGGGGCAGAGCCTTTGAGCCTGGTCCTCCACACCCCACCCTCATGTCAGCTTTAGCTCAGGGCTGAAGCCCTGGGAACTGTTCAGTACATACTTACCCTGAAGGTGTTCTGCCTCAAGAGAGTTGAGTCATTTTGAACTTCAACCCAGTTTTTCAGACTTAAAGTTCAGCAATTTCTTTTTGCTTTTCTGTCATTCTCCCTGTTATCTTACACATCTAGAAACTGAGCAGAAAGGGCACGAGTTACTCTAACCTGGTCACCCAGCCATTCACAGAACTGAAACCAGAGTCTAGATGTACACATGGCTACTACTTTGCACGTGATGAAAAGACAACCTCGACTTTGAAATAGTTTGATTTAATGCAATACTGACTTGTGTAGACATGGCATTTGAAATGTACCCGGCCTTTCTGGGTTCAGTTACTGGGTGGGATGATTGCAGACATTTTTGTCTGTGGATGTTGGGTTTCCCTGGACTTGTTTTCCCTCCCCTTTTCATAAAACAGTTTGAGATTATAAATAGATCATCACTGCTAGAAAACAGGAGAGTGGGTAGGGTCAATTCATAAATAAAGAATGCAGTATTTTATCCTTCTGTGTAAACACAGAAATACAAAGTAAAGAAACACACAGAAACACTTGTACAGATTTTCTCTAAACAAGATCTTGTCTACATCTTTAGACCTCCCCCTGCTGAGAATGTTTTGGGATATCTCCAGCTAACATAAAAAACAATTGTGTTGGGAAATTCCTGATTGTTTTAGCAAAATGAGAATTCTGCGACTGAGCTAAGTAGGTGGTTTTTCTAGTATCAGTGCTATGCAATTTTGCTGTCAGGTGTCACGTTGCTCCTTAGACGGTCCCATTCACCCAGCGGTAATATCTTCATGAAGGAGGCTTGTTCCTACAAAGAAAGCTCAGAGTATGTTCACAAATAATGACAATGTTAGCTGCATGTTGTCCTGGATATCACTTGCCGAGGGTTCTACACACATTTCATTTTTAGAATGGGAAAAATTTCTATTTAGTTGATGGCTTAGTGTGTGAATGTGAGCCAGTTTCTTATTCAGAAGCTGATGATGGTATATTTTTCTATCTTGATTATTTTCTTGGATTTCTGGCCATCCTGTTTAGGTGCCTGCTTAGCTGGCAGTGAGTCTCCTCAACATCCAGACCATGCAGGGATTGCTGTGTTCCATAAATGTCTGTCTGGGGAGGAGAGAGTAACTTTCCTCTTTTACAAATATCCACAGGGCACAAGACTACAAAAACATATGCCTAGCCTTTGTAGACATCTCTGTTGGATATCTCTCTTTTTTTTTTTTCCTCCAGGAGATTCCTGCCACATTTCCCTTAAGCTTTTTTAAAATTATGAATTTATTTTCACACCTAGTGTGATTTTGCCCATTGTAGATGAAATTATTCAAGGAGGAATTATTTTGCATAGAAAATAGTGAAACTGGGAAAAAGCAAACATGCACATCTTTATCACAGGTGAGATAAGCCTTTTTCTCTCTTATTTCCTGTATCAAATTAAGAACACTCTCATAATACGCCAATGGGAAGATTTGTTGCTATGGTCTGAGTTGTGTGGGGCCCCCCACCCCACAATCCCTATGTTGGAACTTTAACTCCCGATGTGATGATACTGGAGGCAGGGCCTTTGGGAGATAATGAGGTTTAGATGAGGTCGTGAGAATGGGGCTTTCATAATGAGATTAGTGCCCTTGTAAGAAGAGACACCAGAGAACTTGTGCTCTCTCTCTTTCTCTCCCTGCCATGAGATGACACAGGGAGAGAGGATCCATCTATAAACCATGAAGAGATCTCTCACTGAAGAGTGAACTCTGCTAGACCTTGATCTTGGACTTTCCAGTCTCCAGAACTATAAGAGAATTTATTTCTCTTGTTTAATCACCTAGTCTATGATATTTTTGCAGTGCAGCATGAACTGACAAAGACACTCGTCATATAACAAATACCAGTGTATGATTGGTTAGTTTGATTTGAAAAGTGGCCAAGTTTCCTTATCCATTTAACAGTACAAAATACCACGTGGGTCCTTCTGTAGGAAAAGATGCCATAATTTGTCCCAGAAAACTCGTAGGCTCTCTCACAGCCTTAAAGACTTGTCAAGTCTAGGGGCACCTGGGTGGCTCAGTGGGTTAAAGCCTCTGCCTTCGGCTCAGGTCATGATCCCAGAGTCCTGGAATCGAGCCCCGCAACAGGCTCTCTGCTTAGCGGGGAGCCTGCCCTCCCCCCCCACTCTGCCTGCCTCTCTGCCTACTTGTGATCTCTGTCTGTCAAATAAATAAATAAAATATTTTTTAAAAAAAGACTTTTCAAGTCTAATAATTTATAGGTTTTCTTGGATTTTTAATGTAGACAGCAATACTATTTACAAATAAAGTTTGTTTTGTTTTTATCTCTGTGATGTAAGCCATTTTATTTAATTGTCTTGTGTTACTAAATTGGCTGACATACCTAATGTTTTATTGAATAAAAGAAACAGTGGAAGGTCTCCTTGTATGGTATTTGCTGGAGAGTTTTGATAAGAATCCTTTACCTGGGGATGCCTGGGTGGCTCAGTTGGTTAAGTGGCTGCCTTCGGCTCGGGTCATGATCTCAGCGTCCTGGGATCGAGTCCCACATTGGGCTCCTTGCTCGGCGGGGAGCCTGCTTCTCCCTCTGCCTCTGCCTGCCACTCTGTCTGCATGTGCTTGCTCTTGCTCGCTCTCTCTCTCTGACAAATAAATAAATAAAATCTTAAAAAAAAAAAAGAATCCTTTACCTGGGTGTCGGGAGAGGGTGGTGGGGTTATGGACACTGGGGAGGGTATGTGCTATGGTGAGCGCTGTGAAGTGTGTAAACCTGGCGATTCACAGACCTGTACCCCTGGGGCTAAAATACATTATATGGTTATAAAAAAATAAAAAAAAAGAATCCTTTTCCTGTTAAGCCTGTTTCTCTTCTATTCCTATTTGCTATGTTTTATTTTCTACATGAATGAGTATTGAATTAATTTTCATCACTTATTGGGAATATCATAAGTTAATTATTCTTTAAGGGGTGCATTACATTGCATTACATTTTGAGATAAATCATCACTTTATTCTTAGGGTTAGATTTCTCTGTGGATCTTTCTTTCTATAAGAAATATAAGGGGGATGTTTCTTTTGTGAGTCTAAGTAGGGGGATTGGTCAGAGGTAGCCACTTTTTTTTTTTTTTTTGAAGATGTATTTATTTATTTTGAGAGAGAGGAGTGAGAGACAGCTTGAGCAGAAGTGGGAGGAGCAGAAGGAGAAGGAGAGAGAATCTCAAACAGACTCTGTGCTCAGTGCAGTACCCAAGACAGGGCTCCATCTCACGACCCTGAGATCACAACGTAAGCCATGGAAACCAAGAGTCTGAGGCTTAACCAAAGGAGTCACTCAGGTGCCCCCCAGAGGTAACCTTTTTAACTCTAGTTTTTTCATATGCATCCCAGCCAGCTGGAAGGACTATGGGGAGGAGGAAGAGAGACCTACATTTTATAAGGACATACATTTCTTTTATGATACTCTGGTGGCCATAACTTACATGGCTACTCTTCGTTATCAGAGAAGCCTCATTTCACCATTTTCTATTTAATATTTCCTGTATCCTATTTAATTTTGATATTTTCTGTTATGTATTGCCTAGCATTATGGGTCAAATTTTTAAATCACTTATGCTTAATCTTTCTAGTTGGTTAATAAAATTATTGGTGCCTATAAGTATATGTTCCTTGAGAAATCACTTAGGTAAATCTCACAAGTTTGATATATTATACATCCAATATTGCTCAATTCTATACATTTTATAATATTCATGTGTGAATTCCACTTCTAACCATTAACCAGAAAGTATGTTTTTTAATTTCTATATGGTTTAAGAATATATTTTTAAGGTTGATTTCTTATATGATTGCCCAGAGAATGTGAAATATATGCTATAGATTTTTTAATGTTTATTGAGATTGCCTTGTCATTTAAGTTGTGGTCAAATCTTTTAGTTGTCCCTTTTATGCCTGAAATAAATGTGTACTCTCTATTTATTGGATCCAGGAATTCTGTCGATCGACATTATTTATATGATAATAATATTATCTTAATATTACTAAGATTATTATTAATAATCTTAATATTATTAAGATAATATTATTATCATATTGTTTATTATGATAATAATATTAACTCTTCCATATATTTGTTAATTTTTATCTGCTTTTTCTGCTTTACTTCTGCATATTCTAATAGAGGTATGTTACAATTTTTTATTGATTGTGGATTTGTCCATTTTTCCTGAAGATTTTTCCTTATATTTATCTTTATTCACATTTAACTATTGATTATTGCATCTATGTGAATTTTTCTATTAGTTTTTAAATTCTAATGTAACTTATTAAGTATTGCTAAATTAGCTTTGCTTCTTCATTTGCTTTAACATATTTTCATCCCTTTATTGTGAAGTTCTGTCTTCTTTGTTTTAGGTATGTTTCTTAAAATAGACCTAGCTGGATTTCTATAAAATAAATTTAATAATTTATTCTTTTACTATATTAGTTGGACACATTTGCATTTATTATGTTAACTGATTATATGATTATAACATCTTACTTTGACTTTTTTTGTTTTTCATACACTTTGTTTATTTTTCCTCTTTTCTGAATTTTGTTTAATTAAAAACTTTTAGAAAAATTGCCTTTAATTCCTTTGCTGATTTGGAAGCTATAGATTATATTTCTTTTCATGTAGTAGGTATCTATTAAGTTTGTGGTAGTTATTTAAGTGTACTTTTTTTTAACAAAGTTCAAAGTTATTCAAAATATCTGTACTTACTTCATGCATGATATGGATCTCCATATGCTTTAACTATTCACACAACACCCAATCCCATATCATTCTTATTAACTATTATATTGAGTTTTATCTATCATTTGAAAGTAGCAAATACTCTTAAACTTATTCTGGTCTAAAATTTTAAAAATTTGCCCTTATTCATGAGTGTTGAATTAAGTATAGAATTGTAACTATAAGTTTTTAATCTCAGTACTTGGAAGATACTACTCCACTGTGTTATACAGTCTAGTGTTACTGATAAAATGTGTTTTGTCTTCCTAAATGTTGTACATTCATAGTTTATCTCTTTTTTTCTTTTCCCTTTTTAAAATGACTTTTTATTTATCTTTGATGTAATTGCCTTGATGTACATAGTTTCCTTATAATGTATCTAGATGTGAATTTATCCTTGTTGTTCCTACATTTTGCTTGATGTAATCTTTCAATCTGAGAACCCATGTCTTTTTACCTAGTAAGTCTTACATCAGTAATCCTTTAATCAGTAATGCTGGTTCTTATATTGACAACCCACAAATTAGTTTATGGTTCTTTCCAAGTATGCAACTGTGCTAAATCTAGAATACAAGTCATTACTCCTTAGGGTCTGTCTCATGTGAGCTTCAAATGTTCTCTCATGTCACCACCACTTATGGTAGGTTGTTATAATAATGGCCCCAATGAGTGATACCTCTCAGTAGCCATGGTCTACATAGTCCCTTCCACATTGACTCTGGGCTTAAACATGTGCCTTGCTTTATCTAATTGGATATGGACAAATGTGACATAAGTAGAGGCTTAATACATGCTTGTGCATTAGGGCTGGCCCTATTAGAACCCTGAGATCACCATGTTGTGAGGATCATGGTCCCAGCCATCCCTTTATCTGAAATCATCCACAGGTGATGGACACCTGTGATGGACAAGCCAGCACTTGGAATTATGAAAAACAATAAATCCTTGTTGTTTTAATCTACTGAGGTTTGGAGTGTTATCTTATCCAGCAATAGTTAACTAATACACTGTCTGATTTTTAACCCTTCCCTCTTCAAGGATATGTTCCAAATGACATACAGATTTTTATACCTAGTTGTGATGATGGCATACAAAAAACAAACTTTCCAGTCCTCTGTTTTTTATGTTTAGTTATCCCCAGAATGAAGTCATAACTCCCTGGGGTACAAGTAATCATATTTACAAAACTTATGTAGAACATTCAGGTTCCCAATGGAGATAAAATATTAGAACAGATTAGGTTTATAAATAAAGTGGGTTTTTTTTTAGAGCTGAGAAAGAAATTAAGATAGAGTTGTGGGTGGAGCAGTGCCCATGTGAGAATGCCAGAGCTCTGAAAAAACAGCCAGCGGATGTCAGTAACTGAAGTAGAAGCTCTGAATCATGATTGCGGTCATGGTTTTCCTTCCCAATAGAATGAAGTCCAGGTTTACATGGAAAAGACACAGGGTTGCCTCTGTATTTATACCAAGAGCTTTCAAGTCATACTTTCTTGGAAGCCATGTTGACTAAATCCTTTTTGGGCGTGTGGTTTTCTTTTAAATGGCCCCTCCCCACAACTGCTTTGATCAGACTCAGCTTAATGGAGAGATGTGATAAAAATTGACGCATTGGTGCCACTCTCCAGTACTGCTCTGAAGGGCTTGTGCAGTGTTTGTTATTCCCTTCGTGTGGTGCCCATAGTCATGCTGTTTTTGCTTAACCTCTGTGATATTCATAGGCCATGGCTTCAGGTTTACGTTTTTTTAATCTGGTCATTCTCGTTTTGCTTTTCCAGTGTGTAAGGCTTAGGGACATCATTTACTTGGTTGGTGGCTGCAAACATGTACTTAAGCCTTTGAGAGAATACAGCGCACAGGGAGATTATTACGATCACTATAAACAGAACAATTCTCGATGTTCATAATGCACTTTGTAGTGATGGTCTCCAAGACCCAAGCTAATCAAAATCAGATAAGTCAAAGAAAGATCCTATTGAAGAACTCACCTTTTTTAAAGCCAGGTGGCTTACTCAATGATCTTATGTAATTGAGTTTTAAATTCCCCAGAAGTATTAATTCAGGTATAGCTTGATTGTGTTGGCCACAGCGTAGACACCTTCCTTGCTCAGCTAAAAGGTAGTCAAGGGCTATTCTATTATCAAGAACAACTTCGGCCAAGGAGTCAAAGGGTCTTTGCTGGGTAGCTACTGCTTAGCAGTGGATTTTTCAATAATTTCAAGAATTAAGGAGAAATTCCTGATTGTAGCCTCATTTACATTTATCACTAACCAGGTGAAAGAAGTGAATCCAAATTGTGAGAGCCTCCTAATATGTCCTTTCTAACTCAATGATGTAAATTCAGGGTAAATTCAGAGGCATCAGCCAATGAGATTTTTATTTTCCTTATGAAAAGTGAGGGGCTCAGTTAGATTTTTTCCTAGCCTGTAGTAAAAGGTTGTTCTAAATTCTAGAGGTTACACCCCTTACCAAGGGGCTAGGAGATACAGTGAAAGCGTTATCTTTTTAGGCCAATGTTTTTCCTTCAGTCTTAGGAATTGGGGAAGATCTAAATAACTTTCCAGAGAAGTTACAAACCTTTTGAAATAAAGAGGGGAGGTTTTGGGATTGATGAAAAGGAATGGGTACAATTTGACCTTCCTCTAGAGCTACACTTCTACTTTCGCAAAAGATTTATAAGGTAAGGACAGTTGTTCTTAATCCTTCAAAGAATGGGTTATAATCTAAATGATCTCATAGGTTGGTCCACCTATCCAATAACATTATCTTCAGTTTGCTTCTTTCTATCGTACATAGCTCTAGTGTTATCTAATTTCTTTTTTTTTTTTAAGATTTTATTTATTTATTTGTTAGAGAGAGAGAGCGCGCACAGGCAGACAGAGCAGCAGGCAGAGGCAGAGGGAGAAGCAGGCTCCGAGCCCGATGTGGGACTCGATCCCAGACGCTGGGATCATGACCTGAGCCGAAGGCAGCTGCTTAACCAACTGAGCCACCCAGGCGTTCCTAGTTTTATCTAATTTCTATCAGGCTCTCAATATCGGCTTCCAGTTTGGCCGACCTTTTGACTAAAGAACTACCTTTTCAAAATATTTGCTTGAATATATTGTCAGTCTTCAGTGGGCACAAGCAATAGATATTTCAGGCAGTATTAATTTACCCAAAGAGGGTAAACGGATACTATCTTCCCAAGTTTGAGAGTCACTCCCCAAAGAAAGAACTAACAATCTCTATGTCCTGGCAGGCAGAAAACCAAGCTAAGTTCTTAGAATTCAGAATGAGACAAGGAAGAAGTCAATAGCTATCCCTAGGAGATAAAGGATCAATAACCATTGGGTCTGTATTAGGAAAGGAAGGGACAATGTGTAATTTTATTCTCCTCACTCAACTGGGCACTACAGACAGATTTATGAGAACTGATTCTGGAAAGAATTCTTACCTGCCTCTCGTTTCTGCCAGTTTTTCCAGGATCCCGTCTGCATACGCTGATATGTAGTTTCCTGTTGGCTATTTAAGGGAATAATGTAACATTTTACCAGAAAATTCCTCACTTTCATCAACTCTGGCAGGGCCCCATTTGAGGGCCCTTCTCTGAAGGTAGATATGGTGTGTCTCAAATACTTAATGGACTTTTGTTTACATTTACATAGCATTCCCCCCCCCCACAGTGAAAGAACAATTGAGACAGGATTACTCAAAGGAGGTTAGAGAGAAGAAATAAGAGTCATGTCAGTCATAGTCTTTTGTTTTAGGCCTCTTACATCTTTAATTTTTCATTAACCATTTGCAACAAATCTTTCAATGGAAACTGTTTTGGAATTGTGAAAACTTTGAAGGCTTCTGCATGCTGATTAAAGCAAGTATCTAATTCTGTTTCCTTTAGGAACCCTTGCTTTCAAGCGCTCTTCTTAAATGATACTATCTAATTATAACATTTTGCATAATGGCATTGTAATTCTAGGTTGCTTTTAGTAAGATTTTGCCATTTTACTAGGTATCTGTGACTTTGGGGACTACAGTTCTTAGCATAAAAGAAGCAGTGTACTGGAAGGTGGCACACTCAACTCTTTGGAATTTAAGGATTCTATTTTTCTTTTTTTTTTTTTTTTAAGATTTTATTTATTTATTTGACAGAGAGAGAGATCACAAGTAGTCAGAGAGGCAGGCAGAGAGAGAGGGGGAAGCAGGCTCCCCACCGACCGAGCAGAGAGCCCGATGTGGGGCTTGATCCCAGGACCCTGAGATCATGACCTGAGTTGAAGGCAGAGGCTTAACCCACTGAGCCACCCAGGTGCCCCAAGGATCCTATTTTTCTAAATTAATAAGTACTTTATTGCAAAAAATGCTAACCATTGTTTGAGCTTTCAGCAAGTTGTAATCCTTTTTTACTGTTAACATATATTGTATTATTTATTTCAAGGGTATAGGTCTGTGATTCATCAGTTTTCAATTCACAGCACTCACCATAGCACATACCTTCCCCAAAGTCCATCACCCAGCCACCCCTTCCATCCCACCCCCCTCCACTCCAGCAACCCTCAATTTGTTTCCTGAGATTAAGAGTCTCTTATGGTTTGCCTCCCTGTCTGGTTTCATCTTGTTTTATTTTTCCCTCCCTTCCCCTATGATCCTCTATCTTGTTTCTCAAATTCCTCATATTAGTGAGATTATGTGATAATCATCTTTCTTTAATTGTCTTATTTTTCTCAGCATAATACCCTCTAGTTCCATCCACATCATAGCAAATGGCAAGATTTCATTTTTGATGGCTGTGTAATATTCTATTGTGTATATATACCGCATCTTCTTTATCCACCCATTTGTCCATGGAATCTGAACTCTTTCCATGCTTTGGCTATTGTGGACATTGCTGCTATAAACATTGGGGTGCAGGTACCCCTTTGGATCTCTACATTTGTATCTTTGGAGTAAATAACTAGTAGTGTAATTGCTGGGTCATAGGGTAGCACTATTTTCAACTTTTTGAGGAACATCCATATTGTTTTCCAGAGTGGTTGCACCAGCTTGCATTCCCACTAGCAGGGTAGAAAGGTTTCCCTTTCTCTAAAAATCACAATGAGATACCACCTTACACCAGTCAGAATGGTTAAAATTAACAAGCCAGCAAAAGATAGATGTTGGCAATGATGTGGAGAAAAGATCCACTATTAAGTAAACCTTTGGTCACTCAGAGCTAAACTAATACCTAAAAAGAATGTGCTACTGGGTTGGAGATAATTCATAATTTACAGTGTACCTAAGGCACTATTTTCCTTGAGGTTGACAAGTGGCCTAGTGTCAATCTAACCTGTTCAGTGACCAACTTATCAGAACACGGGAGTCTTTGAATTAGTTGGCAAGCACTCTTAACAGCTCTTTTTTATTATTATTATTAGATATTTATCCATTTTTAAATTTTTTAAAAATTTATTATTTTTATTGTGTTATGTTAGTCATCATGCAGTACATCATTAGTTTTTGATGTAGTGTTTCATGATTCACTGTTTGCATATAACACCCAGTGCTCCATGCAATCTGTGCCCTCCTTAATAATGTTTAACTTGTGCCCACCAATTTTTGCCTATGGTTTTTTTTACACCTCCTAGATCCCCAGAGGCAATAGCTTTTATTTACACAAAACAGGACAAAAAAAATTCACCTCAACGCACCAGCAGTTGAGACCTAAAGATGTCACTGTGGACTGGCCAAGAGAAGACTGTGCTCTCCACCAACAATTCCCAGTGTGGACTAAACCAACAGACCCTATTATGGAGACTGCAGACTGGAACTGGGGAAGGGACTCTGAAGCATGGAATTGTGGACTGAACAAGGACTAAGGACTAGTGCTCCGTTAGAGCCTCATGTCAGTCTAAACTGACATGTTAACCTTGGAGTAAAAAGCCAATTAGGTCAGAAGTGCAAATGCAAACATCTCAGAGCTCTATTAAGATGAGCTCACCAGTGGCCCTTGGAAATGGTGATAAAGACAGTGAATTATAGGGTACCACACTATGTTTCTCATTATCCCTGAATGCCATCAGGGGTTCACCTGATATCCCATCACTGCCACCAGAACAGTTAAATAACAAAAATTTAGCAAAATAGATTTTAAATATTTAATTGGCTTTATTTAGTGATTCATGAATCAGGCAGCATCTCACTGGCAAGTAGACGGGAACTCCAAAGGGCTAGAGAAAGGGAAAGGTTTTTTAAAAGCAGGACAAGGAAGTCATGAACAGAAGAAAGGGTTATTTCAGGTCATTTTACCTTCCTTTGTGGGGATGGAGAGGGTCCATCTGACAGATGACTTCATTGGTGCTGACCAGAAAATTCCTAACTTGTTGAGACTACATTTCTGGGAGAGGCTGAATGTGCAATTATGTTAGATACTAGAAGTCCTGGTTTGGTGGCATAACCAAGCATAAATGACTCCATTTGGGGCCTATGGTTTTCTTTTTAACAATGCCTGACCATTGGTCAATGATCTATTTACTGAATGAATGAATTACTGTATAGAACACTGGGAAAATCTCCTCAGAGTATGGACAGGTGGTTGTTCAAAAATAGCAGAGTAGAAGCATGGTTGTTGATCTCATAGAAGATGGGATCTGCTATTACTAGAGTTAGTCTTCTGGTTGGAAAGTAGAAAAAGGCTTTTGGATGTAGGATGTAGGATTTGGATTTTCAGGATTTTAAGAGAAGGCTTGTTTCCTTGAGAAGTCCAGAGAGTTCTAATAATGCCTCGTCTATACAGCAAGCCTTTGCTCCTGTCTGATGTCTTGATTTTTCAAAGTAGGGCTAGTGAAAACCTCATATCATAGCTGAAGCACACATGATCTTTGCAGGCTTAAAAGCCCATACTCTTATTATTATATTGTTATTTTTTAAAATTGAAATACAGTTGACATACATTACATTAGTTTCCGGTGTATGACATAGTGATTCGACACCTCTATATGCTATAAGCCAATATTCTAACTTGTTTTTTCTAGTTTGGCAAGTACAGATACATCTTATAGTCATGATATTTTTCCCTCAAATAACAATGGCTTGAGAAATCATAAGAACACTAATAACACACTGTAGTAAGTGGTAGATAAGTGGCTTTTATCTTCCGGAGGGGTTAAGGAAGGTTTTCTAGGAGAAAAAGACCCTCAGTGGGTCTAGAAAGGATGAATAGAGATCACTGAGAAAAAGATGAGTAGGATTTCCAGACCAATCAAAGAAAAAGAGTAATTGCATGAAGTATTGAAATACATAAGTTGGGGAAATAGTGTTAGTTGTCCTGCTTAGTTAGGACCCAAGGTGTAAGGCACATAGGGATAGTTATAAAATGCTAATGTTTAGCAATGAGAGGTTGTTTGAAATAAGATCTTAAGCCATTTAACTACCAAATCAAACAATTTGCTTATCGTTTATGAGGAACCACCAGAAGTTATTAAGCAAAGAAATGATTAATGAGAATTAATGAGAATTGAAAGACCTTGATTTTTCTATTTTTTCCCCGTATTCATATTTACCATGGGAGAAGACTGTATCAAAAGAACAAGTTTCAGAGTCTCAGCAGTCTTGAATAGCTTGAGTCGATTTAGAGATTTCTGCTGACGGAGGGTTCTAGAAATGAGAATTATTTTCATTGATATGAGTCATGAATTTGAATGGAGATCAAGATCTACACTCTCAAGCCAAAATGGACAACTCAGTGGAGTTTAGAGTGTGAGGAGGTGCCTGGGTATAACCTTTAGACTTGAAGTCAGCCCAGAGGAGTTTGGGGATATAGCCATGGATTAAGTTTCCAATTTCAGATGAATGAGAAAAGAGGCCAACAAAATCAGAATGAAGGCAGGAACCTGGGAATTGTGTCTGTGGATCTGGATTGAGAGGGCAGGTCCACGCAACAGCTGAGCTGGCTTATGACAGTTGCTCCTAGGCTGCCAACATCTCTCCCTCACTTTCAGGCCAGCTTTTGTAGTGTGGTTTAACAGTGCAAAAATGTATGGGAAGTTCCTCTCAAAAGACCTCTCATTAAAACAAGGTATTTTTAGTTCAGCTGGATCATATTCAGACACCTTGTCATTGCAGCTTTGAGGAATATCAAATGGTCTTATTAACCTGTGAGATTGGCATAAAATAGAGCAGAGGCCAAAATGGCACATAGAGGAGGAGAAGCTCAGACACAGATGACCAGCAGCCCAGCTTGCTGTACAGATAGAAGTAGGAAATATGGCCCTACAAAACTGCCAAGGCAAGATGCTTTCAATAGCCAATGAGAATATGGGCAGGGGGAATTTGGTCTCTTTGAAGTCAGAATTGTATATGCAGATACTTATAATCAAATAAAATGCAAAACATATTTGGAAAGGGAAATAAAGTAGGAGTCAATGATTTTTTTTTTTTTACTATTGATGATCAGATCCAAAATGCCAAAATAAACATTCTACTAGGTATTAATACAACAATGCTATTTTAACTCAAAGAATGTTTAGTTTAAATAATTGTACAAGAATGTGAACTGCCCACTGAATGCTTGGGTTGAAGAAGAGGTTGCTTTCCAGCATACCTTATCAGATCTGAGTTGTGGCAATAGCCACAGCTAAAAACAAACAAAAAATCAAAATAAAAAACTACCTCTATCACTACTACCACCATTTCTTAAAAAACACAGGACCAACTTTTATGGTGCATTCCAATTTAGTTCACTTTTTTCTGGCTTTGAATAATACATGCCTCCAACCTAATTAAAGAGTGCCAGTCAGTCAAATTAGCATCCAAATAAAAAATTGGAACTAGAAACTGATTATGAAGTAGAAGAAATATCCTGGGAATGTTAAGGGCATCTTAAGAATATCAGTTAAGTGAACTCATTTAATGACAGAATCAGAAATGGTGGAGTGATAAGCTCAGACAGCTACATTAGGACCAGCATTATTTAGGCTGCAAGTTTATCAAAGTATTGAGCTGATTTTGTTGTGCAGGTTGAAAGCTATCTCAAGAAAGATCCCAAATTGTTTCATTGCTCTGAGATGTTCAGTTATCTGTTGTGATGTGCAGGGAGTAGACTAGCAGTTTCCTTTTATAACGCTGTTTGTCCTCATCAGAGGAATTTGGGGAGGCAGAGACAGGGAGACGCACAGACTGTCTCATTTCAATAAGAAGGCCCAATAGCAAGCAACTCCCCTCTTGCAAAAGCACAATCTTTTTGCAAAAGCACAATCAAAAGCCTTGATTCCTGCCAGGGAACAGCTGCAACCCTTTGGTAGCCCAACTTAACATATTCCTCCATGTCCTGGGGGAGTTTCAGATATCATTATCTTTCCATCATTAGACAACCAATGGCCTGTGATTTGGGCATCTGAAAATGAGTATGATATGGAGTAGAAGGGAGTAAAGACAGAAATTTTAAATAAGACCAACCATTTTTTAATTAGCAGAAGATAACCATGTAACTTATTTTCAAAGCTGGATAGATTTGAAAGGGGACCATCTTAATAATTTTACTAGGACATGGGTAGTAAGTAGGAACTGTCTTGGGCAGATAGAACATACGATCAGTTGAACCCACAGAGAATCATATGTCCAAGTCTAATATATTATTTCTTTAGTTCGGATATATCTTAATAGCTAAGTGTAACAAAAACGTATCTAGGCTTCGTAAGGTGTAAGCTCTTATTCTTTTGCACTGCGTATCTTTGTGAATATTTGGTGCTGCCTAGCCCTAGTACCTTGGATCTTATCAGGAATAAAAGCCATATTTGAAAAAAAGAAAGTATAGTTGACCCTTGAACAACATGGATTTGAAATTTGTGGATCCACTTATGCAGGATATTTTGGGATATAGTCCAGTACTGTAAATATACATGCTTCCAACCTAATTAAAGTCTACATGTATTTTCTCTTGCTTACAATTTTCTCAATAATGTTTTCCTTCTCCAGCTTACTCTATGATAAGAATACAGTTCATAATACATATAACATACAAAATATATGTATGTTAGACTGTTTATGTTGTTAGTAAGTCTTATAGTCAAAAGCAGGCTATTAGTAGTTAAATCCTTGGGAGAGTTAAAAGTTACACATGGATTTTCAGCTATGTAGGGGATTGGAGCTCCTGACCCATAAGTGTTCAAGGGTTAACTATAAATTATTGTGAATAAGTGTCCCTAAAAATTTCTAAAAGATTGCATACATCCAGATTCCTACTATATAAATTTAATTAGTCATAGGAGAAAGTGTCCTGTAGGGAACTAAAGACTTTGAGAAGGGTAGTAATCTGTTTATTAATAACAGAAGATTCAACTTTAGAGCAATAACCATAAGAAAAAATAAGATATATATTATGGCCAGTTTATTTATATCATGCCTGCCCTTTTGAATATATTTTAATTCAATCAATTTAAGCTTTAAATTCTTTGATTATAACTCAAAATTAAGTTCTTTATTCAAAAACTAAAGAAAGTCAATGAGCATTAAAAGAGAAAGAAGGAGAGTGTCTAATTTGTATTCACCTACACTAGAACCTAAGGTTATATTCAAACAAATATAAACCATGGTTTCCTGGGCCACATTTCCCTCCCCCCAATATAGAAATTGTTTTGCAATGCCTAAGTGAATTGAATCACTAATACTACTGCATCCCTTTATGCTGTTCTTCATCATTGGAAGAGTTTGAATGCAGAACCAATCAACTTTAAGACTCCCCTTTGGTAAAGGGTGGCGTGGACCTTCAGGATGGCCTCTTAACCACTTCACCGTTCTGACCCCTCCTATATCTTTTTATAGATTTCTTTATAAATAAAGTCCTGTTTCTTTTCCCTCTGTACTTTGGGCCTAATCTATCCATCATTTGTGATGTGCAATTTTACTAATATGAGAGCAGGAAGATTTGTTCCTTCCTTCTGTATGTTTCTGTTGAGAGCCCACCATGTTCCAGATGCAGAGATCATGTAAATGCAGACAAAGCTTGGAATCACAGTAATAAGCTAGGTTAACTTTGCAGGGGTGTTGTGTGTAACCATGCAGTACATACTCAGTAATTTACTTTTGGCATTTAACAGGTCATGTTTTGAGGTGCATGAGCAGGCTCAGTTGGTTAAGTAACCGAGTCTTGATTTTGGCTCAGATTATGATCTTAGGGTGATGGGATCAAGCCCCATGTCAGAGTCTGCTTGAAATCCTCTCTGTCCCTCTTCCTCTCCCGCTCCCCCTGTTCATGCTCTCTTTCTCTCTCTCTCTCTGAAATAAATAACCTTTAAAAAAAAAAAGTCACTTTTTTCTTTGCTTTTGTTATAAAAAAATGTATTTCCAGGGGCGCCTGGGTGGCTCAGTGGGTTAAACCTCTGCTTTCGGCTCAGTTTATGATCTCAGGGTCCTGGGATCGAGCCTCACATCAGGCTCTCTGCTCAGCGGGGAGCCTGCTTCCTCCTCTCTCTCTGCCTGCCTCTCTGCCTCTCTTGTGATCTCTCTCTCTGTCGAATAAATAAATAAAATCTTTAAAAAAATGTATTTCCATATCAGCACATATAAATCTATCTCATTCTTTTAATGATGGCTAGTCATTAATATAGATGTACCTTGTTTCTATTGATAGGACATTTTAAAGCCATTTCCGAATTTGCAGTGTTTCACACAATGATTCCTAGTTTTTTATGCAGATGTGAGTGTTTCTGTGGCAGGATGTACTTCAGGATCCTGAAAAAATTCAAGTCAAAGATAAAGTGTAAGATACAAAAGAAAATAGTTTGTTCTAATTATGCAGGATACGGCTGTATTGCTATTTTATGAGAAGCAGGAATCTTTGTTGTCCCATTAACACTGGAGAACAAATGCATGAAATGCAAGTAATGATTGTACATGAGGAGATAGGATGAGAAAGGATGAGGAAAGTGGCACAGGAGTACTTGTGCTTTTCCCTTCTTTTTTTAAAAAATATTTTTTTTTATTTACTTGAGAGAAATTGAGAGAGCACAAGGTGGGGGAGCAGAGGAAGAGGGAGAAGAAGGCTCCCCGCTGAGCAGAGAGCCCGAAGCAGGACCTGATCCCAGGACCCTAGAATCATGACCTGAACTGAAGGCAGATGCTTAACCAACTGAGCCACCCAGGTGCCCCTACTTTTCCTTTCTATATCATTGGACTGGTTTATAACAGGTAGGCATTAATTTTACTTAAAATTAATTCTCAAAAACTATATACAAAGAAAACAGTATTTTCTCTCTATTCTCACAGTGAAAAGCATAAGGCTTCATTCATCCAAGGTAAATTACAGGTCTTGCTTTTTGTTTTAATAAAGTTTAATTAAAGAGCTGCTTCTGAAAATTTTAGGGTGATAGGAAAGAACTTGTCCAAGTAATCAGCTTTTTAAACAAGCAGAAATGAAAAATAAATTTAAATTACCTCTGAACCTCAGTCCTGATTTCTCTGCAGATCAACAGAACCATTCCAAGCTGAGAACTGCTATGTAAAAAAAACAAACACAAGGAGTTATTGGGAAATCCAAAGTAATTTTGTTAAATTAAATGAGTAACTTCCTTCCCTGTAACCCCCACCCCACTTTGTAGGCCTGACTCCTTTGGTTCCTCATGTACCTCCTGGGCTGGTTTTCTTTTTCCCTTCCCAATTTAAGAGGTCCAAAGTCACTTCATGAATAATTAATAAAATCCTAAAAATTATTCATTCCATGATAGTCTGTATGATTTAATATTCTACAATATACCATAACTCCTCAAATCACGAGGTTTTCAGCTGTGAGCTGTTTGTCTACATTCCCCAGCTTAGTTTTATAGCTCCTGATTTAGCAATTAACATCACATAATTATTGACATAATTTTTGCGTGTGTACCCATGTGTGTAGAGAGAGAGAGAGACAAGGAGACAGAGAAAGAGAGAAAGAGAAACAGAGATTTCACAAAGGCTTTAAAGGAGTAGTTTTTAAGGAAAATATTTTGAGCTTTCTCCCTTATGTCCACTGAGTGTGGATTATATTATTATAGTATCAGTGGATACATTACTGTATTAATGGGTGAAAAGAGGATCATAAGAAGCAGATCATTTTCCTTCAGTAAGAAAGATCGGGTGAAGATACCAACATCTAGGATTAGTCCCAAACTAAACTGCTTCACCCAGTACATTGCAGCCCAAACATACTAATCTTACACTTCAGCCAGGCCTGCCTTGCTTAGAACCAAATCTTCTTTAATCTTTGAAATTCACCTCCATAGCCCCTGACCCTGCTCACTCACTAGATATCTCTCCTCAGAAAATGCTGTTGAACTGATTTTCTAACTTTTCTGAGTATGGTGCACAGAGGTATAAATGGCATATTTACCTCTTCTAAGGAAAACTTGCCATTTAAAAACAACCCTCACCCCCCCCCCCCCAGAAAAGACACTATGATACAGCAGTGCTTGAATTCAGAGAAGAGGAGGTAAAGATTTCAGCCAGTATTGCTTATTCTTGGAAGGAGTGATACTATTCTCCGTAAAGCCCACTGTCTTGGTCCTTAATATTGGCATTCCTAGTTCTGTTTTCCCTTGTTTAACTTCCAGTGCCTTTAGGAAAGCAGGCTGCCATTTTGATCACATTAATGTTATTCACGGTTGTTTTGAGGCCTTCTTCTCTTACTCTTGGCTGCTCTGTGTGTATAACATATCAGGCCAATTAAAATCCACCCATATCCGCAGTAAATATAATTTATACTGCAGTTATGAGCATAAAGTTGCAGTTGACTCGTTGATGTAATGTTATGTTTTTGTACACATTCAATTAAGTTAATTAGTTTTCATCTTGCAGCTTTCATTTTGTAGTTTGGAGCCAATATATACATATATATTTTTTGAGTTTCAATCATTTTTCTAGACCTTTAAAAATCTCACAGCCCATTGGCATTGGGCTCAAATGACTAATGGATAAAATGGCCTTGATGATGCTGATTTAATAGAGGAGTTTCTTTTAAAACTCTTTTATTAAAAAAAATATTTATAATGGTTTACCTTTCTGACATGTATGTGTTTTTTACAGCCAACTATCTTCCTGAATTTTCTGTATCTGTCTTAGTTATTTAATTTTTGAAAAATTAAAGTGCTCAACTTCTTTATAGTCAATTTTCCTTTCTATTTTCGTATTTTGATATATAAGATCTAGTGGTACAATCTGATCTTAGGGCAATTTCTGTAATTTATTTCTGTTATGCAATTCTGTAATTCTATTTCTATTATGCAATTTCTGTAATCTATTGCCAATTCTTTGAAATACTGATGTCCAGTGAACCCATTGGACCATCCCTTTCACAAAATATGGCTCCATCTTTGGCTTCTAAAAAGATAGTTCTGGGCACCTGGGTGGCTCAGTTGGTTAGGCTGAGCAGAGAGCCTGATGCAGGGCTTGATCCCAGGACCCTGAGATCATGACCTGAGCCAAAGGCAGAGGCTTAACCCACTGAGCCACCCAGGAGCCCAATAAATAAAATCTTAAAAAAAAAAAAAAGTTCTTTGGATGATGAAGCCTCCAGCCCCTCAACTGTGGTAGTTCCTACAGAGACTTCCCTTCGTGTTTCTCCAGACATTCATTTTTGTTAACAACTAAACCACAGTGCACCATGCTGGCCCACTTTGGAAAATGATGCATGAGTGTAACTGTGGGATGCTCTGAAAAGAAATCCAAAATCAGCATACCCACTTGGAATTCCCAAAACATGGGCACCCTACGTTCACTGAGTTCAAAGTTTCTCATATCCTTTAAAGTCCAGGAGCATTTTTGTAAAGTCTGCAGACTGTCTTTAGTTTAGCTGAGAAACTTCTCCCTAGTGGATTCTTGGTAAACCTCCATTTCTCAGCCAACAGAGACAAAAAGTGTTTTTTCTTCTCTGCCGTGTTTCCTATTTTACTTGTCGTCATCTGGGTGACACGTACTTCCGTATTGGTTTTATTCAGCAGAGAGGAAAAGCCCCATCCTAACCTAGTTGTTCTGCAAGGAGAGAACATTTTCTATGTCACAGAGGTTGGTGGAGAGTAAAAAAATCAGTAAAGTTTCACTGCTTGCCTTACGAAGACAAGAATTTAAATTATTAAATGCACAGCTTGTTCTCTGATACATTGTTTTGTGGCCTGGCTAAGTTATTAATAGTGATTTCAGGAGGGATCAAAATGCTAAGAAGAAGATGTTAAATAAAGCATTTTTTTTTACTGTTTCTGTTTTATAATCCTGAAGGCAAAGGTGAATTCTATTTTTATTCTCATACCCATTGCTTTTTATGAAAAGATTTCCCTTTTACATCTTTGAGGGACCTTAGTTTAGGATGTCTCTATAGAGTCCAGTTTCTTTTCTTTGGAAAACCTGAATATCGTATCGCAGTACAAAGCTCTCCTCCTGCTGTCCCCCCTCAGAGGGTGCCATGGAATTCACAGCGACAAGAATATTTTGGAATGCTGGCAAAGGAGCAAAAACAGTGTGTCCTCCACACGCATTTAGAAAAATAAAGGTACGGAGGACATGGCGTACTTCTTATTAAAGGCTTTGAAAAACACCACACCTCAGTAAACATTCCTCAGGAGCTGAGGAAACACTCTGGTCAATGGCTTACCTCAGCTCCCTTAATTCTGTATTAGGGACATGGACAATGGCACAGACACAATGCTGGCCTTGGAGGTGGGGGAGCCAAGCCAGGGCCATGCAGGCACACTCTTGTCTTGCTTCAGGCAGTTGATGTTGTCATCCTAAGACGTGTTTGGGATTTGCTGAACACTCATCATATTAGGTAACCAAGTCTTGGTGCTTTCTTCTGACCCTGAATGAGATACATTACAGCTTCCTCCTTTTTGGCCTTCAGAGCTCCTGGTGAGGCTCCCTTTGGAGCTCCACATGGGCTAACCCAGGGGCAGCTATCTCTGACATTAGTTTATTTACCCCCCTCCTTCGTTTGAAAACACAAGTATCATCATCTTCTGTGACAGTAACCAGAGAGAACCAAATATTCAGCTTACAGTCGGATCACACATTGTCATTCCCTTTTGCTTCCTGAATGTTTCACCTGAAGTAGGAAGTACCTTTTCCACCAAGAGGGAAGTGATCTACTAGGAATGTTCCCATCATTTTTTGAAAAGACAGGCAACATTCTAGATTCATTCCCATGACAGAGGTTAGTACTGAACTGGCTTCCCTTCTTAATTTGTGAACCAAATATTCTCTACCGATGCTATTTTCATGAATCACTAACAAACTATTCACCTCACGCCAGCCCCTTTAAACAACCCTGAGTGCTCTGTGCTGGAGTTTTGTAAAAAGCTAGTGAAATCCCCCACTTCTGCCTTCAGGTTTCTCCAGAGCGGTGGTTCCCTCACACACAGTTCCACTGAAAGAGGAAATCAGAAATATGTGTGAGCTACAAAAAGACAGATGCATAGGCTTCATTCTGCAAATTCTCATTCAGTGTGTGTATGGTTGGGAACTCAATATCAATGATTTCTTAATGCTCAGGTCATCCTAATTCACAAGAGGTTTGTTAACTAGCAATTTAGACCAGGCTTCCGGTTGTCTACTCCCCTCTTCACTTCTGATTTCCCTGTTTTATGATTCCCGTACATATCTCAGCTTCCCCTCTCTTGTCACTTGCATCAATGACAATTTTCAGATTTGCCACCTCAGTATCAGCCTTTGGTCCCACTCCAGAACATGATCATGCTTACTGCTATTCTGGTTTTACTCTCTTAGCCCTCTTAGCCCTTACTTGGACATCCTCCTGCCAGGAAAAAATAATCAGACACAGGCACTGAGCAGGGCAGGGTCTCCAAAGCATGCATGATACCATGGCAATTGTTTGATTTGTTACCCTTAAAAATTCTTTATGCAAGGGCTTTATCAAAATGACTCTGGGTGATACATAAAAAATAAGTAAGGACATCACCACCTTCAACCTTTGGGCTGCAAAAAAAATGCGTTGTCTTTGGCTGCATCTTTGCTCCAGCTTTGTTCTTCTGTCTTCTAAGGTAAATATATATATATGAAGAATGTAGGCTAGAAGTAACTCTAAGCAGCTGTTGTGCTCTGAAGGAGGGCATGCAGAGCAGACAAGGTGAAGAATTATCTGTGGTTATATGAAGCATGGTTGCAAAGGATTTAGCCATACTAGAGACTGCTGAAGACAAATAGCAGGATAAAGACTATCCTCAAGGGAACAATCCACAAAGAAGATACTTATTTGGAGGCAAGTTACCTGAGCCCCTCAAAGTATAACAGCAAACACACAAAAACAAAAAAAATAATTAAAAAAAAAGAAGGGACGCCTGGGTGGCTCAGTTGGTTGAGCGGCTGCCTTCGGCTCAGGTCATGATCCCAGCGTCCTGGGATCGAGTCCCACATCGGCTCCTTGCTCAGCAGTGAGCTTGCTTCTCCCTCTGCCTCTGCCTGCCACTCTGTCTGCCTGTGCTCGTTCCTGTGCTCTCTATCCGACAAATAAATAAATAAAATCTTTAAAAAAAAAAAAAAAAAGAAGAAGAAGAAGAGGGCACCTGGGTGGCTCAGTGGGTTAAAGCCTCTGCCTTCGGCTCAGGTCATGATCCCAGGGTCCTGGGATTGAGCCCCACATCGGGCTCTCTGCTCAGCGGGGAGCCTGCTTCCCCCTCCCCTCTGCCTGCCTCTGCCTACTTGTGATCTCTGTCTGTCCAATAAATAAATAAAATCTTAAAAAAAAAAAAAAAGAAGAAGAATTGACCAAATCAAGCTGAAATATATAATACTTTGGAACTGCAAGCTACAGTTTTATTGCAAAATGCCTAGAATGAATTGAATGAACTTTGCTTATGTATAAAGAGAGCTAAGTCTCAAGATGGAAGTTTAGCTGGAAAACAAAAGCCTTTGGGTAGAAATTGACATACAGTCAGTGTATTGAAACAGATTGTAAATAATTGGGAAAAAGTCCTACCTGTGAAAGCTTATTCTGTGCATATTTACCAAAGAAGGCTCACTGAAGCTCAAAATTCTGTTCAGAAAAATGCACCAGGCTGATCTTCTGCAGCTAGAAGGGGAGCACATTTATTGAAAGTCTACTTGGTCATAGATTGTGAATGACCTTGGAGAGGGACAATGTAATATGAGCCCAACAGTATTCTTTTTAGTAGGGTCAGATCTTCTGCCTTTTCTGCCAATTTCCTACTTTTTTTCTTAGTTCTAAATAATGATGTTATATCCTTCACCAACTCTCTTTAGGTATAGTGTACATTTTTGTGTTTTAATATAATTTTTATTGTTATGTAACATACAAAAAATGCACAAATCTAGAGTGTGTACTTTAATGAGTAAATGCATGTAATCACCACCCAATCAATAGAACATTATCAGCATCTTAAATTTCCCCACTATATCCCCAAACACTACCCAAACTACCTTTTAATACCATAGATTAGTTTTACCTGTTTTTGAACTTTATATACATGAAATGACTGACTTCCTCCACTTAACATTATATTGGATTTAGCAATGCTGTTGGGTATTGCAAACAGCCTGTTCAATTTTAGTAAAGAATATTCTCAGGTATGTAATATGCAAACATGCCTGTCAAAAGAAGACCGTCTAAGATGCTGTTAAGAACAAACTGTAGCAAGTATAGGCAACACTTTACTTACAGCTAACTTGATTTTCTCATATACTTTATCTGCCCAACCTTTATCGGTGCTTTTTAGCCTTTACGTTGAATCAGATATACAGAGCATCTAGAATGATGCTCATACCATAAGTGTATAGACACATCATTTTCATTAATTGACTGTATCTGTAAAATGACCACTCACATAAACGCAGACTATTATCAACACCCATAAAAGTCTTCTTCTTGCCGTCTCCTAATCACTACTTACCCCCAAAGATGATTACTATCCTGATTTCAAAAACATAAAATAGTTTTTCCTACTTTTATATTTTGTGAACGTGACATATGAAATATACTTTTTTGGGGCCTAGCTTTGTTCTCTACTATTATATTTGTGAACATCCCGCAGATGTTGGCATATAGTTATAGAATGCTACTTCTTGTCTCTGGTGTTCCATTATAGGAATATAACATAATTATTCCACATATATGTACGCTTTTGTACTCTTTAATAGTTTTTTAATGAAAAGATGTTTCTAATTTTAATGTAATGCATTATATCATTGTTTCTTTTAAGACTAGTGCTTTATGAGTTCTGTTTAAGAAATCTTTACTTTTCCCCAAATCATAAAGTAGTTTCCTATCTTTTCTTCTAGAAGCTTTATTATTTTGCTTTTTGCATTTAACTCTACAGTATACCTAAAATTGACCTTAGTAAGTGATATGAAGTAGGAGTTAAATTTTACTTTCTTTTTCTCTGTGCATATCCAGAGGACCCAACATCATTTACTAAAATGTGGTATGTTACCTTCTGCCTGGAAGTGTTGACTTTACCAAAATATAGTGTTTATATAAGTATATATACTTATATAAAGTCTCTTCCATTGGTTTACTTTGTCTATCATTACACTTTGTCTCTATTACTACTGTTGCTTTATAATAGTCTTAATATCTGATAAAATGAGCCCTCCAACTTTACTCTTCTTTTCCCAGAGTATCCTGGCTATTCTTGGCCCTTTACATTTCCTTATCACTAGCATATCAATATCTGGATCCTCTGTGGAACTATTTCTGTTGTCTGGAATTTTTTTTCTTGGTTTTCTGTCAGAATTATCCAATAACTTACCATTATCCAGAGCGTAAAGTGCAAGGCTCTTATTGTAGCATAATACAATGTTGTCATCCTATTGCATTTCCATGATTACTAGTGAGACAATCAAATAGTCATGTTTCTTGGATATTCACATATTCACATTTGTACTATGCCTGTTTACATCTTCTGACCATATTTGAAATTTGAATGTCTGTCTTTTCTGGTTTACAAGAGTTCTTTTCTTTGCTAGAGATACATTCTTGTATTTATGTAGTTCTCTTTTCTGATTACTGACCAACCTTCATTTCTCAGTTTGAAGTCTAGTAGTGTTAAACTGCTTATAGGAAAACCATACACACGTTATTTTGCTTCTTCTGCTCCCTCTGATTAAATTGGCCAACTCCTATTCATTGTGTGAAATTTAGTTTAAACCTGGTTTCCTTTCAGAATTTATTCCCTGGGGCCTTACCATTACAATGGCTTCTATGCCACTCTATGCTTGTCTCTCTCTTGGAATTTACTTTACAATATCTGAAGTTATCTTTTTATGCATCTGCCCATTTATGCATCTTTTTCATGTCTGTGCATCATCACCTTGTGCAGTTTCTGACTCGTATTAAGTATTTAAGTCACTCACCATTGATGGCAATCTCCAATCTAGACAGTTCTTGCCCAAGAGCAGCTGCTAAACAACTTGAAGCCTTGTCTGTGTATTTGTTGCAGCAGTTTTCATATGTGACACTAATTTTTGCATCTAGAACAAGTGAGCAGATGATGCCTAATAATAACATGGGAGACTTGGTCATGCAGAAATTTTTCTGATATTCTAAGGAAGCTTGGGCCAGAAGTCCAAGAGGAGACTTGTCATTTCAGGACACTTAGCAACTTCTTCTTTCTGGCCTTCCGAGTTTCTGATTGGATTCCCTTTTTAGACCCACATAGGCTAATCTAATTCCAGCTGTCCCTCTAAACATGGTGAGGGTGTACGTTCTTGTGGAGACTCCCCACTTGAAGGGAATGAGCGCTCTGCTGCCTCAAAGCATTATACCTCTTTAAGGGATTGCCAGGCAGGAGAAATGCTTCAACCAACATCTAATTACTAATGGAAATGAAAGGAATAACTTTTTTTCTTTTTTAAGATTTTATTTGTTTATTTGACAGACAGAGATCACAAGTAGGCAGAGGCAGGCAGAGAGAGAGGGGGGGAAGCAAGCTCCTCGCTGAGCAGAGAGCCCGATGCGGGGCTCGATCCCAGGACCCTGGGATCATGACCTAAGCCGAAGGCAGAGGCTTTAACCCACTGAGCCACCCAGGTGCCCCTGAAAGGAATAACTTAACATCCCACTCTTACTACATTCAAACAACACCCCACATGTTTAAATACTCTTCTAAAATCTCCTTTATGTGAATAACTTATATAATCTCTCGTCCGCCTCAGTGGACTAGATTAAAATCCTACGTAGGTAAGAACAGACCATTTCTGATGACTTTGATATGGATGAAATATATCTTTCTCTGTGGCTATCCTTCCGAGCATAAGTAACATTTGACCTGTGTGTCTACATGGTGGTGGATCAAGTGGGAATATGTTGTGCTGCCAACTAGAAGCCGTTGTTTCTTGTAGTTAAATTGGATTCTCCCTAAGAAGTGTTTCATTGAAATGTTTGCTTCAAAATGACTCTGTTCTGCTGCAGTGAGGAGAGACTTCCAGTTAAAACATTTAATTAGTTCCCAATTTAGTTGGCCAGAATGATCAGTCGACCTGTGTTTTGGAACCTGAGTTTGTACATTCCTTGGGATTGGTGAGTCTTGCCCAGCGGATGTGGTCAACTGTGAATAGTTTGTATGCAGCTCTCATCATAGAACAGATTTTTCTCCAGGTCCTTGAAGGAGAGCTAGAAAGAGATGATGAAAAAGTGAGTGATATAGAGATAAGACTTCTTTGTCTTCTTCTCAGACTCCCCACAGAAGCATATAGTAAGGTTATCTCCAGTCTTAGAAGTTGCAGAAGCTGGGAGAGCACATGGAACTAAAATGAGCAGGACTCTGGTTTAAACTGCTTAGACTGTTTTCACTCACTTTCAGAGTAATCAAGATCTGGGTAGTGCCTTTAGACATACTACATTCTAAGTAAATATTTTTTATCTAAAACAAATAAATTGCTTTACCAGCATTGATGTGTGTATGTGAATTTGTGGGCCGTATATCTGTGAATAATTCGATTCCTCAGTTCAGCTAACCTTCTTGTTTATTTCCATAGTATAAATCTAACCTGCTTTTCCTCTCTGTACCAGATGATAGGAAGCTCCTACCCAAATTCTTTACAGTCTTAATAAGTTAGCCTGATGAGTTTCTAATACCTTGCTGAGAGAATACCTTCACCCTTTCCAAGTTCCGTCTAGCCGAGGGGACTTTGAGAAGATGAGCTCTTTCTTTCCAGCCCCGCTCTTTCTCCTTCACAGAACCCCAGATTCATTTGTCATTTCTCTAATCCTAGCATTTAATGTTCTACAAATAGCAAATAGCATAGATTCCTGCATTGTCCATGATGTTTTACATGACTCTGCTTTTGACTATGCCCTTTACTTACCCAGAAATGCCCTTGCCCCTGTTATCATCTGTTTAACAAAAATTCAAATGTGATTTCTTCCAGGAGGACATCCCTGAAATCTCCAGGTGGGTTGATGGCCTTTCCCCTGAGTTCCCTTCTGCTGACATGATCAACCCAGTAAGTGGTGTAGGAGATCTCCATATGTGTGAGTGAATGCGTGATATTCCCAAACTATGTTGATTCTCTTTAGCGTGTCTCTGTTTATCTAGACTATGAGCATCTTGAGATCAGGGACCCTGTTTCATTCATATTCTTCATATCTGTATTCCTGGAGTCCAGTCAAAAGCCTGGATGGAATATGGAGGGTGCTCAGTAATTGTTCTATAAGAAAACTGATGGGAAACATTTTAATACCTTGAGAACAATTAGAACCAGGCCTCTTCCAGAAGGAAACACAGTTTCTTTGAAATATTTCCCCATGTCCGCATTCTTTAAGACGCTGAAGCTAAAAGCCCACAGACGCATGTGTCGCCATGTATCACTACTTACTCCTCCTGCCTCAGGCTCTTCAGCTGGCGAAAGGGAAAAATGCTGGTGATTTACAAAGAATTTTTGCCAATAGATACAGCTTCTTAGAACTTCAGGATACTAACCGACATGATGTGTTAAAACATGAGTGTAAAGAAAGTTTTCATGAACAATAAATCATAGAAGGAGATTTTGCTAATCTCAAAAATTCATGAGGGAGCGTTAGAACAGAAATAGAAGGTAAATGAAGGCTACTGATCAGTGAATCATTTCGACAGAATCATAAGGGTCCACCCACTAACTATATTTTCTTTTCACATCTCACTGTTTTTGATGCAGGCAAGTGAGTTAAATCAGGGATGAGGAAAACATACGTGGGCTAACTGGCTAAATGCTACCTAATTGCTTTGATGCATAGGCCTCATTCATTTAGGGCTTATTTTCATAAAATAAGCTTTGTGAGCTTTGTAATTGGCAAAGAATGCTGGAGTTGAGTGTAAAAGATAACATTCTTGGAAAACTGCTTGAGATATTTTATTTCTCTGTTTTAGAAATTAATATGAATAAAAATGAGAATGCTTTATCTGGGAGAACATAATACCTCTGAAAGAATATATATTTAAGTGATCTGGAAATTAGTTTCTTTGTTCTTAATCGTTCTGCAAAACAGTAAGAACATTTTTCCTTTGGGTTCTAAAGTGTAGTATTCTACTTACTGTCAGATGCCCAAGATAGCATTGGAACCTGGGACCCATAGAAAATAAGCATCGGAGGGCAGTGTTAAAACCAAAAGCAAAAATAGTCGAAAACAAAACAAAACGCAAGTACTTTGAAAGAATATGCCCTATGGGAAAACTAAGAGCCAAATGAAAATAAGCTGCTAAGATCACCCATACAGTGCAGTGGGTGTGTAATGGGAGCTGACCAAATAAATGATCTCATCAGATTTTTGACATCTTGGTTTTCTGAGGTATTATAATGGCTTGCCTACCATTACTCCGAAGAAAACAATTTTACTTTTCACTTCCTTGAATGGGAAGCTCCATTATTCAGACGTGGGGAATATCTTTGCAAGAAGCTTGAAAGTAGATACAGCAGAATATCCAGGACTGCTGAATATGCTTAGAAAGGAAGAGTTGTGTTTCAGTCAATACAAGTTTTAGCAAGTCTGTCAGTTCCCACAGTTACAACACAGATCCCAGGTTTTGACTTGTGCTCCAGTAAATTCACACTCACATCATACTGTTAATAGGCATGAGCTGAAAAACAAGACAGTCAAACAGAATATAAGTTGGCCTCATCTTCAATAAACATGAATTATTTTTTTTATATTTATTGCGGATGCACTCAAGCTTTGTGCCTAGTGTTTAAATATATGGAATTGAATGATAGTAATAATACTAGCCATCTGGCTTGAAAGATTGCTATAGTTTCTGAAATTCTCTCCAAGCAATATTGTTTATGTACATCATTTAAATAGAAAAAAATGAGATTACTTTCACTCACTTTGACAACTGTTGTAAATGGCACCTTAAAAATGTATTCCAGGAGGTCATAACCTGATGACAAAGGACACCATACAATATCACTGAGTTTAGAGAGTATATTTCACATCTCTGTGTTCTGAAATAGTACCCCTTGGGTTGTTGCCTCCCTCCATATGCCCTTTTCCCATTTTCCCACTCCACTTTGGTTCAGCTTTAAAAGAGAAACGTTCTTGCATTATTTCACATAAATCTTCTACGCCCCCGCCTTCTGGGAAGTGCTGGCAAAGTCAAAACTCTACACTCTTTTATCTCCCCACGCAAACATGGCTGAGAACTCTGGCACACCCTTTGACTTTCCTAAAAGCCGTGGAAGGGTTTTTATATATCTGTGGTCACTGTGCTTGGAGATAGTGCCATACTGATGCTCTTTGTCACATGAGGGGGGGACAGGGGTCATACCAGTAGGATAAGAGGATCGAGCATTTTCCACTGATTTTACCTAATTATGAGAATGGTCCTTGAGTTTTCAACAGTACTCCTGTAGCTTCTTCCTTCATATTGTTCAAATTGAGCCATTCTGCATATTGCCAGCCATTCTGGTTAGCCTTCATGAGTTCACTGCCTAAAGGTGATGGTTCTTAAGTTTAGGGCTTCAATATCCCTTTATAATCTTAAAAGTTATTGAGAACCCCAAAGTGATTTTGCTTATGTGGGTTATAGCTATTGCTATTATATCTATTGCTATTAGATGGGAAAACTAAGAAAAGAAAAATGTTTGATTGACTCATTTAAACAAAAAATCACAAATCTACTACTACATGCATATAACTTGTCTTTATAAAAATTAACTATATTTTCCAAGCAAAAACGTTTTGCAAATCTCTTTGGTGTCTAGATCAATCAAAGAGAGAGGGCTACTCATCTGTGTCTGCATTCAATCTGTTGTGATATGTTGCTTGGAATTAAAGTAAATGCAGAAAATCTGCCCTCACACAAATATGTAGATGGAAAAAAGGAGGGGCATTTTATCTTATTTATTTATTTTTAAAAGATTTTATTTATTTGAGAGAGAGAGAGCATGCATACAGGGGGAGGAGCAGAGGGAGAAGGACAAGCAGACTACATGCTGGGCCCAGATCCCCATGTGAGGCTCAATCCCAGGACCCTGAGATCATGACCTGAGCCCAAACCAAGAGTCAGATGCTTAACCGACTAAGCCACTTAGGTACCCCAAGGGAGGGGTAGCTTAATAGTGCTTTTAGATAATCATGGATATTCTTCTCTGATACTGTATCGAAAATCAAGAAATGGTAATTTCTTAAGAGTAACAGTGTGAGATCTTAAACCCAATGGATGAACTTTCTTACTTTACTCTTACTTTAAAATCTGTCCTGTATTTTGACTATGTCTTTTATTTTGCAGAATCACACATATATATCATTTGGAACATACTAGTTAATGTTGTTATATAAATCTTACAAATATTGACATATTTCATTATTTTATTTATAAATATAAATATATTAAATTCTCTATAAATGTTTTTTAAATACTATATTTTAAAATATTAAATATTATATTAAAATATATATTTCATATATATCTTGCCCTTGTTAACATCACCACCCACCTCATCAGAAGTCTTAATGTGTTAAGTGTCAAAGTCAAAATGACCAAAATTCTAATCTTTACTTTCACTCTGATTTTATCATTGGTATCAGAAAGTATCAGCTGTTTTTCCTGGAATAGTAGGACCACTTCAATTCATTTTTGAGAAAATGTCTGATAAATGTCCTAGTGTTCTGAATAATATAGCTTGTCTGTCAGTCATTTCTTAAATGAAAATCATGTCCCCTGACTCTGACTCGAAAAAGATCACAAACGTTTTTCCTGAAGACAGCCAGCATATTTTAGCAAGAAGTGCTTTATGAGTATTTCTCATTTCATCATACTTAATAGTAAAAAGATATGTACTTAAGGGTTTAGATTTAATAACATTAATTCTTTTTATTGTTTCATCAAAAACATTAAACATTAACATTAAACATTAAAAACAAAACTTGATTTTTTTTAAATGGCAAGGGCACAACAGTGAGGATAGAATCACCACTAGCATAGTCTGAGTCCACTGCCTTTGAGTCTTGCTCAAGCACCAGAATTTTGACCTGGTAATTTTTACACTCTGAGTATGTTCACACAATATAAGCAGCAAATAATATGGATATTATAATGAGAATAGTTTTTAGATTGCAGACCCCTGAAACTTAGAAGTCTGGAAACCACATTTTGAGGACTGATACCTAAAAGTATCTTTTTTCTTTTTTTAAGATTTATTTATTTGAGAGAGAAAGAGAGAATGTGCACAAACAGGGGAAGGGGTGGAGGGAGAGGGAGAGAGACTTTCAAGCAGGCTCCTCATTGAAGATGGAGCCTGACCTGGGGCTTGATCTCACTCCCCCGAGATAAGGATCTGAGCTGAAACCAAACCACTTGCTGCAGCCAGGCGCCCCCCTTAAGGTATCTTTTAGTGCGACTTTTCTTTGACTTCCTCTTTCACTTGCTTTTGAGTAACATAGCAGCTCTTCAAAGGAGGTTTCTCTTGTCCTTGCTGCCAGCCTTTTTTCTAGATGCCAAGACAAGGTTGGTTACTGTTGCCATGTTACTTGAGATTGGTACAGCCCATTTGCATGGTTGATGAAAACCTTCAAAAAGCCATGGAAATAAAGGTTCTGTTTAAGATTGTAAGAATTTTATGGGATATATCTGAAGTATTAACCCCAGGCAAGGCCTGACCCATTATGACAATAAAGTATCTTTTATGCCATGGCTTTCAAGAAACATTTATTGGACTAAAGAGTGGATTTGTTACTCCATTAGTCTCTCTTCTACCCACTTCTATCCCGCTGCAGTACTGAAATCCACTATATTTAGACCGGGTGATGAGGCCTCTCTTTCATTCAGTCTGTATCCAGTGTGTCTGAAGAGAGCTGTTTGCTCGGTATTCACAACTTAGTTTTGCATTAGTTTTTTAAGTTGTAGTTCTATCCTATTCTCTATGTCCTACCTACACTCTAGGTATAGCCCTACTGTGAATCTCAGCCTGCTTTGCTATGACCCTGAAGCCTCCACCACCTTTCTAATACCACTGCTATTAGTCCTCCAGATCTCTCGGATATCCAGGATGAAAATACTGTCCTCACCTGTTCCTATGTACTGCCTGTGACATCTCTGCTAGGAGGTCAGCAGTCCTGAGTATTGATATCTGCCTGAATGCTGCTTGTTTGGACACAAATTTGTTCTGGCCTCCCCACCTATTCTGGAGATGGCTATAAAAAATAGATTGGTTTATGTGAGCCTAATCCCACTACTTCCCCATTCATTTACTTCCCCACTGATCTCTTTATATTAGTTAGGAACCTACAAGTCATCATTTTATCTTCACTATCATCATCTTCATCATCATCATTTTTGTCAATGTTACAAGCAGTTCTAAGAAAAGCCCTCAGTGAATCTGAGCTAATTTTTCTCCTGAACCCCCAAATGACCTGATGAATCTGCAAATTCTAATAAATCCTTCAGTATTTCTTCTCAGTAGGCATTAATCCCATTTTCTGTACTCTCCATTCTGCTATTATATATCACAGATGTTTGGAAAGATCATCATGACTTGAACATAAAGAAGGGCAAGACTAGTCAGTGAGACCAGTTATTTGGCTCTTCAAGGATTCTAGGTTAGAGATCCCAGTGGCTAAGACTAGGGAAGGCAATGGTGTTGTACACAGATGGAAAACCTAAGAAAATATGTGAGGTGAAATCAGTAAGTCTTAACTAATGTGTGGGTTATAAGAGAGATGACATTTCTCTCTGGTTTGGACTCCTGGTGGACTAATTCAGTGGTTCCACTACAGAACTATAGAGAATCAAGCTGTTGGAGGAAGATCATGGGATTAGGGTCAAGGTCTGTGGGATATCCAAGAGCAGTAAGATAATTGTTAATATATATAACATTTTGTGCTCTAGATATTGGATTTGACCAGAAATATATTGAAGCCATCAGCATATAGATCATAACTGCAACATGTAGAAGGAGAGCATTGCTGAGAGAGATAATTTGCATGGGAGCCTAGAACTGAGCATGGATGTATATGAAATTTAATGGACATTCAGAAACACAAGGGCCACAAAGACATCAGAGGTAGTAGCATGGTCAACTCTCTTTTAATAAATGTTACTGGTAAATCACTAAGCACTCATTCAATCTTTATCAAACCTTGTAAAAGACCCTCAAGGAGGAAAAAAAAAACCTAAAAATTAAAATGAGGTAGAGCAGAATTTATAGGATTTTTGTGACCCACACTGTTGCATATTCTGAAGCCATTTCAGTATTTCTAGGCTTTTATCAGAAAAAGAACATCTCAGTTAGAATTGAGATTAAACAAGGTAAGGATAAAGAGAAGCCTATAAAAGCTAACAGTACAAAGGGTCCAAAAAAGGGAATAACAATGAGCCTGAAGAATTATTAACTCTCAGGCAAGTTATTTTACACTCTTTGGAAAGAGACAGTTAGTTAAGACTGGTCAAAAAGAGCTGGCTGCCTCTGACACAGTCCGGGAGCCCTCGTACCTGTAGAAGGGGGTAGGATGGGTGCTATGGTTAGAGAGCTAGGCCTGAGCCTACTGGGAGCCCTTGGCCATAGTAACAGCAATGTCTTGGTAGAGGTTTCTTTAGTCATTAGCCTCAACAGTTCTTGACTCCTTTTCAGTACCAGGACTATTGAGGGAGAGACTTTGCGTTTGCTAACTTCCGTCTGCCACTTCCTAAACTCAAACGGACCTACTGATATTACCCATTTTTAGAGACAAATCATTAGACCATACCAGTGAAAGCAAAAATAAAATGTCACAGTATTTATAATAAGGATAACATAATGGAATTGGCTTGGCTGGTATGATGATATCATAATAAGGATAGTTCTCATTTGAGTATTTCTAGATGCCAAGTCCCGGGGTAAGTACTTTATGTGCATTCTCTCATTAAATCCTGATAGTCCTACACATAATCTTCACTTCTGAAGAAAAACAGCCCCCAAACTTACATAGTCAAACATATTCATTTTTAAAGTTGATTGTCCTTACATGTATAGGTCAAGGTAATTAATACTGGATTTGTTTAGGCTTTAATTTGTTTGGTTGCCTCTATCTGCAGTTACCAGCTTGCATGTCAAAGCCTAAAACTTTAGTTTGTGGTTGACAGTCAGAGAGAACTTTCCTTTTAGTTTAGTTTAGGAAGACCGTACTCCTCTAAACCTTATTTGAACCCAACCCCAAACTTTATTTCTTTAAAAGCTTTGTACTCTGGTGTTAAAGTATTCTGAGTCTGGCTGTTCTGAAGACATTTGTGATTCTATAAAGAAAAATCACTAAGGAATCACCAAGTCAGCATTCTTATAATGGCAACTTCTGGTTACACTTCCTTAGTATGCAGAAGATTAGTTCCTAGGAGAAAAAAAAAATGCTACTCTTTTGCTTTATTCCATAAACTTGTCTAATTCAGAGAAGTACACTTAAAAATGGCAAGTACTATTGGTAAACTATGTGGGTTTCTATTTACAGCTTTTTATTTTAAAGAGCTATAATCTTTATGGTTTTGTTTTGGATTCCTTTATATATTGCTTTGAAAATTAAAAAAAAAATAAAAGGCTAAACAACAGTGTTGCATAACCAAAGTTAACAAGAGTGAACATGACTTGGCTGCGTTAAATCTTTGAGAACCATCTCTGTTTTCACAAGTTTCTCCATTTTCATCCAGTGTGTGCTCCTTTTCCCATAGACTAGTCTTCATGATTTATTTGTGATCCTACCCAGCCTTCGTCAGATGTCTGAGAGGAAGGGGCAGGATACAATTGTTATCCTCTGCAAGGATAGAAATATACTCTCCCTAAGACCAGAATTGATGGATATCTCCAATAAACAGAATGATTTTTGAGGGACCAGTTTCTTTTTGATCCCATCTCTAACTATGGTATGTGAGGCTTTTTTGTTGGCTTTTTTTTCACTCTTTATCCCACAACATGTGTCTGTTGCTGAATACTGGACATGCATAAGACAAAACTCCATAGAACTAGGCAGAAAATTACCAGATGATCAACAAGGTCTAAATTGACTAATTCCTAAGGCTCACATGTAATTTGTGATTGGGGTGAAGGATGGTCCATCTCTGAAGCTGGTGTAGCAAGCTGATCTAATTAGACCATCAAGAGTCATGTGCCACCTGTCCACCAAGCATCAGTTCTAAAGGCTGAATATTGTGCTGTAAGCACTAGAAAATGGCAAGTCCCCACATATTTGTATTCCTCTTGGCCATCCTATCTGATCCTTCCTCTCCCATCTGTGCATAAATGGGAAAAAAACAAAGATGAGAAGCTGAGCTGAGTTCCATGGTTAATCCTGAGCTTCCAGAGAAGACCTAATCAAGGCACAAGTGGAGGCAGTTTTGTGTGTCCTGAAATCTACATGCCACACCTCCCTGACATCTCTAATCCTCGCCCATGCTGAGAGCCACGTGCAGGGTCATCCAGCTGGTGAGAATAAACAACCATTCAGGGCTTTTGGCTTTCTGAGTGTCTGAGTCACAGAGGGGTGCTTGCTGGAGTGTAAAGAAAGATAAACACATGGCAGCTCTCTGAAGCCTGTTTCTGGAAACCCAGCAGGAGAGAACAGATAGCCATTGTTCAGAGCCTGTAAAGTGTTATGAGACTGCAGTAGGAAATGCATACTTAGGGAAGACCAGACTTTTGATGGATCAGAAATTGAAATGCTTGTAATTAAACTGGAATTAAACCAGTGGTGACAGAGGGTTTTTTGGGTGAAAGGATATAGAGGCAAGAGAGCAAGAAAACAGGACTCAAGATCAAGGAGTTGTCAGATTCAGTTGGATCAGGAATTCTCATAAGAAAACCAAACAAAACACTAGAGAAAATCTGATTTCTCCTGGAATAGACTGTGTTCATGAGAAAAAAAAAAAAGGATTGCTGAAGCCCTTTTGCTAGAAGTGAATCTACAACTGTATTCCTACATGACAATGGCCATCTTAGTAATCTGTACATATAATCACCAAATTCTAGTCGTCAAGAAACCCCGTCATAACAGCTTTCTGCAGAAGCTCGTCCATGCCTTAAGCCTTTTTAGACTCTGCACATCTGTGAAAGAGCTCAGGAAATAACCTAAATCCAGCACTGCATTCACATGTGAGTAAAAGGTATCCTGCACTTCAGGCCCTGCATATCACAAACCCAGGATAAAGGAATTTTGTAAGGAAACATGGGTGCCCTTACTATGGACCCAGCACTCAGCCCTGACACAGGACATCCTGGAACCCTAGACATTCCCGCTGGGACTAGCCTTGTTCAGGCTCCAGGGAAATGTCCATGCCTATCTTGTGCCCTATGTCCTAGAAAAAAAAAAAAAAAAAGTGGTATCTCCGTCTCTGTTGCTGTTGGAGAAAGAAAACACTTTGGAGTGAAGGTAGGCTTTGAACAGCAGAAACCCTCGAGTATGAGAAAATATACTGAGTGATTTATCAAGTCCCCCTTTTCAGATAATAGAAATGCATATTCGTTCTTTCCTAATGAAGTGTGCTTTCCCAGTAGTGCTGAGCAGCCATTGTTCTGGCTATTCTTTGGGTCCTGATTCATGGTTCCAGAGATTACTCCCAGACTAGATGAGCGTGGTATTCATAACACTTGTATATGGTGGCTGTTGAATATTTTGCATAGTGCTATGAATTTTTTAGTTTATAGGGTATTTACTATATTACTATTAAATTTCTATACGCATTACATTAGTCATCCAAGTATCATTGGACCACCAATGGAACACAGAGATATGCACAATAAAAATTAATGTGCTTGTCTTTGATAATTTGCTGACTTGCAGTCATATAAAAGCCATAGATTTGGACATACTTCCAGTTTTGTTAGTATGATAGTGCTGTATGTCAAGGTCAGAGAATAAAACATTTTTTACAGTGTGTTAGCTTGATTTACAACTTAAATATTGAGACAATACGGTATGCTGGCCTCTGATTTTACTCTTTTTTCGTTTTATAGGTGTTGAATAGTTTATGAATTGGTAAAGTAGGATTTTTTAATATGCAGAAAACATGAAAGAAACATGGAAGGCCTCACAAATTTGTGTGTCTTCCTTGCACAGGGAACATGCTAATCTTTGTATTGTTCTGATTTTGGTATATGTGCTGTCGAAGAGAGCCATGCAATTTTACTTTTTTTTTTTTTTTAAGATTTTATTTATTTATTTGTCTGAGGGAGAGAGCAAGAGAGAACACAAGCCGGGGGACTGCCAAGCAGAGGCAGAGGGAGAAGTGGCTTCCCACCGAGCAAGGAACCTAATACAGGACTTGATCCCAGGACCCTGAGATCATGACCTACGTCGAAGGCAGATGCTTAAGCGATTGAGCCACCCAGGTGTCCCCTCCAATTATACTCCTGAGTCCTGCAACCCTTACTCCTGGGCCTGTCTGATCGCATTTGACCCAGTACTATCCAAGTGACCAGAGTTAGGTGACCTGGCTTATTAGTAGTGACCTTTCGATAAGGAAAAGAAGTTATGTCATCTTAGCCTGAAAATATCTTACTATTCACTCAGAAAATATTGTTATGCCTTTGGTTAATATTGTTAAAAATATTGTTAAAAATATTGGAAAATATTGTTATGCCTTTGGTTCTGGTAATGTAGTTTCTTTTCTAAAGAGGAGTTTCTCTTCCTGAAAAAAGTCAGTCATTTTTATGTTCTGCCTTCTTACATTTTGTCACTAAAATTTCCATGCCATGAGTTGCAATACAGAAAATGTGCAGAATAAATTCTGGTCTTATACAGAGAAAGACTTAGGGAAACCTCACTTTTCAAGGTCACTGCTGGCTGTCCATGACACTGTGTAATAACTACACCCCTCATTTAGTATTGCCTACGCATTGTGTGGGGAGATGAGAAAATGGGATGTCACGTTAGTCTGTTTGCTGGTATACACACAGCATCTACAAACATATAGAACTTATATGTTTGTAATGAATTTACCTGTGTAAATTAACTGTAATAGAAGAGATGTAACAAAATATGTTAAAGCTACTTTGGGAGCTGATACAGAGCCCAGGAAAATTTTTCTATAATAGTATAAGTAAAAGCCATCTATTAGGGTAAATTTCCCAGAGCAGAGAGAAGATAGTGCTTTGTCTTCGAGAACAAATGACAAAGATAGGACTCCTTCCTGAAGGAAAGCCCTACAGCTAGGATGGCTAGTCTATGCCTCTTGCTATTCTTTTTTCTTTTCTTTTATTAATTATTTTTAAGATATTTTATTTATTTATTTGACAGACAGAGATCACAAGTAGGCAGAGAGGCAGGTGGAGAGAGAAGAGGAAGCAGGCTCCGCGCTGAGCAGAGAGCCCGATGCGGGGCTCGATCCCAGGACCCTGGGATCATGACCTGATCCAAAGGCAGAGGCTTTAACCCACTGAGCCACCAAGGTGCCCCTCATTTTTTATTTTAAATGCACCCTCACTGACAAGGGACCTGAGCTTCCAGGTTCCACAATGGGAGCCCCTACCTTCTACTTTACACAGAGGCCCCAAACTATTTGGACCTGTCTTGCTGCTTGATTTGTTCTTTGTTATTTCTTAACTAGTCTTAGGATAAAAACTTAGGCCTTTTCTTCTGAAGAAAAGTTAAGGAATCTCGAGTAGCTCTTTGAAACCAAGCTCAACAACCCTTGCCCTTGAAACCATAATATCGTTTCTAAAGATTGTTTCTTCCAGACATGCTTGGAAACGTAGGATAAACCCCTTGGAAAGTGATAAACCTTAAGAGAGAATATAATATTTGGCTCTAAAAATATGTCTGGTTTTTCCTAACATGTTGTGTGAAGCATATTATGCCAGTAAAGTAAGTAAAGCCTGGTTTCTGATTAACTTAGTGACATTAGATTTATTCATAACATCCAAGATGTTTTAAAAGTGGTTTAAGATTAATTATATTTTGAGAAAAATTTGGCAGTTCACATCATTGGGAGATGATTGTAAACACCCTTCTTTAAGTGTCTTATAAAGCAGACTGCTGATTTCCAGGATGCCATCGTCTGTGTCACAGAGAGAACGTCATTGGTTATACGTCTTTATTATTTTCTTATCTCTTTTGTTTGTTTATTTCATAAAGCCCTTTGGACTGAAAATCCCATTGTAGAATTGTCAAAGTGGAAATGATCTTTAAATAAGTAATTTGTTACTGTTGTGATTTTTTCCTCTTACTATGAAATTAGAATCATACCTAAAAATGAAAATCGACATGCATTTACATTATTTCTTCCTCTTGCAATTTCAACCTACGCCTCTGTTTTCACTATGCCTTGTGTCCTTTTCTCTTTAAATTGTAGTGTACAGTCTTTTGCTTTTTGATTCTCAGATATGCCTGTCTTTCTTGGGCTTATCTGTCCTACACTATTTTGTAGGCATTTCTATTCATCTTACTTTTTCAGCTTGGTTTGGTTCTCACATTCGGAACTCTTCCGCAAGGGTCCCTTGCTTTCTAGTTTCCTTATGTTTGTGGAAATCTGTGTAACTGCTTTATATGTTTGATTACTGGGCCCTTTGCCAATTCCATACCTTCTACTCCTTGCCTCTTCACTCCCACAATCTGTGTTTTTACTCATAACTTAAATACAGCTATCGAAGTTAATTAATCCTTTTGACCATTTGGTTACCCTTTTGGTTCTTTTCCCTATTATTATTATTCCCTATTATTATTATTATTATTCCCTATTAGAAAACCACACCAGATTTGACAAAACCACCAAGGTACTTCTATAATTTGCCTCACATAAAAATCTTAGTAACCAATAAAAATATAATTTTGTTTTCTAAGTGCATGTCTATAGTGATCTGACCAATCTTCAAATTTTGTCTTCTCTTTTCTCCAAAGAGTTACCTTCACTGTTTTCTAAGTGAAAGTGATTTTTCTAATCAGACTCTTCTCAGACCATTCCCTTCCATAGCTCCATTTGGGTTTTGGAAATGAATCATGTAGACCTCTCATTCTTCTTTAATCCTCTCACATACTGTTCCAGTAAACAAATCCCTGCTAAATTTTAATTGAGACCCTTTTCCTTCTTCCTGGGAATGCAATCAGAAGAAAAGAAATGGCCCTTGGCTACATCTTTATTTGAAAGATTTTTTTTTTTTTTCTTAAAGTGAGACCTTATCCCAATTCACTTATTTCTCCCCTACTCCTCCTTTCAGATAAATTTTCCATGTGTCAGGCCTCCAGCCTAGACCAATACCACTACTCATCTATGGTTTCTAAAATTCCAGCTACTACCAGTGAAGAGCTCCAAGTGTTACAGATGCCCTAACTTATCTCCTATTACTCTGTTCCCTAGATGTTCCATATCTCTCCAGTTAGCATGTAAATCCTTTTAGAATAAGAGCTGAATGTTTCTATGATTGTCAAACCAAACGCCATATCTAGTGGGTGATAATATCCATTTAGAAAGTTTGACCCATGCTAAAAATAAATCAAATATAAACAGAGAGGATATCCCAGTGAATTACTCATAACAAGAATAAGAGTTAGCTGAGATATGGAAACAATCTAAGTGTCATCAGTGGATGAATGGATAAATAAAATGAATGAAGAAAAAATATGTGTGTGTATATATAGGAATAATATTCAGCCTCAAAGAAGGAAATCTTGACATTTGTGACAATACGGACAGACCTTGAGGCATTATGCTATGTGAAATAAGTCAGACAGAGAAAGACAAATAATCTATGATCTCACTTAAAAAACAACAAAAAAAAATGAGCTCATAAATACAGAACACAGATTGGTGCTTGCTAGAGCTCAGGGTTGGGAAATGGAAGAAATGGGTAAAGGGGGTCAAAAGGCACAAACTTCTAGTTATAAAATAAATAAATCATAAAGAATGTAATGTATAGCATGGGAAATCTAATTAATAATACTGCACTGCATATTTGAAAGTTGCAAAGAAAATAGCTCTTATAAAACTTCTCACTGCAGGAGGAAAACTTTGTAACTCTATGATAACTGACGATGATGGATGTTAACTAGGCTTGTTGTGGTGATCATTAAACAATAAATGCAAATGCTGAACAATGATGTTGTGTACCTGAAGCTGGTGTTATACGTCAATTATACTTCAGTTCCTAAAAACTGAATTTAGAAAGGGGAGAAGAGTAAGAGTTGTTTTGGGAAACATTTTAGTGTGTGCCCAGTGGGTCAAGAACAGAATTTTGAGAAGCACAGCATTACAGTGTAAGAGCACAATAGACACCTGGTATTTGGTCGTTTAAGTTGTTAAAAAGAAGAGTTGAGGAAAGATTTAGAAGAAGCCTATCTATGAAATTCTGAGGGTCTTCTGTGGCTCTTGCTCTTTGATCCTTCAGTCTGTGTGTGGGTTTCGGCAGTCTCAGGTTGCTTCATTAGCCTGATAGAGGACCTCTTTTCCTTGTTCAGAACATTTGGATGAGCCACAAATTCCCTAAGGGAATTCATATGCCGATATAAGCTTCATGGTGGACACAACCCATAAACCCTACTGTGGGTTTTCTATCTCCCAAATGGGAAGTTAATTATTATTGACATAAACTAAGTTCTACACCCTTCAATTTATTTTAGCAAATATTCGTGGAACACCTCCTCTGGGCCAGGATTGCATGGACTGAAGATACAGAGTTGAATCAGACATAGGTTACACCCTGGAAGAGCTTATGATTTAATACAGGAGCTGACAAACTGCAGCCCACAGACCAAATCTGGCCCACAGTCTGTCAGTGTAAATAAAGCTTTATTGGAACTCAGCCAGGCTCATTTATTTGCAAAGTATCGTCTATGGCTGCTTTCACGCAGCCATGCAGAACTGAGTTGTTGCAACAGCAACCAGATGGCCCACGGGGCTTCCATATTTACTGAAAAATACCTGTGAAAAATTTGCCAATCTCTGATCAATACAACATCAAAATTTAAGATAATACTTTTTTCTATGGTATTTCTATATACAAAAGCAGCAGGTATATCAGGAACAAGGTAATATTTTCTTATTTTTATGACTAAAAAACATAGATTACTGGTCTGATGGGGCAACCTTAGAAGTATCCAAGAAGTGACCCCTTTTGAAAAGCTGGTGAGAGAAAAACATGATTTTAACGAAATGCCATTTCATGTTTCTCTCTCTTACGCATACATAACTACCCTGCCCAGAGACTTGGATGTCTGAATACAGGGCCAATATTGTCACAAAAATTACAGAGCTAAATCAGCTGATTATTAGGTCAGAGATCACCAAAGGCCTGCCCATTAGCTGAGGATAGTTCATCTTATGCTTGGCTCTAAAATTTTTGAGCAACATTAATTTGAGAAATTAACTTAATTTCACATTAAAATCTGTGTATCTCAGTTCTTTTGAAAAATCACATTTGGCATCACTAGGCCTCCCTTCCTGGATGACGAAAGCTCGCTGGGGCTGAAGAGCAGCTTCTGTCTTTGGACACAACATACACACTCCAGCATACCCCAATTTCTACTGCTCTCAATATTTCCCTGACTCAAGATTGTCAATTGCCATTTACAACAAACTTACATTGCTGTTTTCCTCAGTAAGGAAATTTCTCTGTAACTATTCTCTTTTAGAAGTAGTACAACAAGATTAACCAAAGATTATGTTTTAAAAAAACCTTTTTGGGGGTGTCTGGGTGTCTCAGTCAGTTAAGCAATCTGCCTTCTGCTCACGTCCTAGTCCTGAGATGGAGCCCCAAGTCAGGTTCTCAGCTTAGCAGGGAGCCCTCCCTCTCCCTCTCCCTCTGCCTGCTGCTCCCCCTGCTTGTGCTTTCTGTCTCTGTGTCAAATAAATAAAATCTTTTTTAAAAATTTAAAAAAATTAAAATGTCTTAAAAATAATAAAAAACTTTCTTATGCATTTAATATGCAAGCAAAGGGTATATAATCTGCAGTCGCTTTACTGACCTATGTTCTCTCTTAGCCCCTGTGGAAATGATGATTTAATGTCTTACACCCATAAAAAAAAAAAAAGCAGAGCTGAAAAGGGGCCTGGAGCCATGATCTCCGAAGAGACCCCAGGGAGTGCTTAAGAGAAACTATTGAGGTTTGGAGGGAAAATACTAGAAGTTACATATTTGGTCTCCTTTTTAATTTGTATTTTATATGTTTTATATATTTTGTAAGTTTATAATATACTTATAAAGCAGTGCATATACATATACATGTAACTAGATGGATATTCAAATATATTTTAGTGATTGAGGCATGTGATCAAACTAGCTTACAGATTTTAATCTTGGGAACCTGAAGAGATCTGGGAAATCATCACATCCAAGTGTTCCTTTTACCAATAAAGAATCTGAAGCCCCAGAAGGTGAAGTGATGTGGTCAAAGGCACAGACACGTTAACAATATACCGCACGCCTGCTTTCTTAGCAAAGGCCTACACGAGAAAGTGAGACCAACGCGGTGATAAATAATTCCCCTAGAATAGCGGGGTGATTTGTAGGAAATGGTCAGACGTCTCCTCCAGCAGAGCACACATTTCAACTGGTGGTACCTAGAATAGTTTCTCTTTTTTGGTGAAAACTGGCATTTGATCCAATTTCCCCACCTCCAGTAAAGGCTGCCCCTGTGGCCGCATTCTCATTGGCCAGCTCCCACTGGCCTTCATCTGCCTTCTTTTCCTGTGGAAATAAAATATAAGAGCAGGAGAAAGGACATATTTGGTAATGTTACCCTCCTCAGCTTCCTGCTCAGGGCTGTCTCAGCTGCAAAATGTCAAGGGAAAAAATATCCCTCCAACTTGGAATGAATTCCAGACAGACCCTGATGCCTGCAAATTTGTCAGAGGGAGCCAAGTCCAGAAAAGCAGAACATGAAGAAGGTTCATTATTCGACTTCAAGAGACACTCACATAATCAGACACTCTGGTATTTATGATTTTCCCCATTTCAGATGGTCTGTAGTTCACAACATTCCCCTCCCTTTACCGCTGATTCTGAGCTTCCTTTTAAATTAAACCTCAACAGTTATAAAAAGACTCTCACATTACTTGTAAGCCGCAAGCACTACTGGGAGACACTGTTCGTACACGGCTGTTTGGGGCTGGAGAAGGACAGCTCTTTTTGATTATTAGTCTGGGAAGGGCAGTCCAGGAAAGCAGACTCACTTCACCTTGACCACGCCACCGTCCTCATCCAGTTACCACATCTGTGCCAAGAGCTCCTGCCATTTACAGCATTTGATACAATGATCTGTACTAAAAAGCAGTTATTTTATTCAATTGGCTTGTTTTTTCATTTGGCTTTTATTTTTATGGGTGGGAGCACCCAGAATAACCAGAAAGTTAACCAGAAATATCCTGATACTCCCGGCTTGTGAATATACCAGCAGCACAATTCTCAAGGTTGAGTTTGGGGGGATCTTAGTCTTTTCCTGGCATTTAGCACATTTTCTTTCTCTTTTAAACCATTGCCACATGCTGGCAAAAAGGTAAGGAAACAGAATTTGTCATCCAAACCTCATTAAATGGCTACATACACATTTTCCCTTTGGCTTCTTGTTCTTCGTTTCTAAATGCCATGGCATTTGTTTGTACTCGGTCACCTGAAGTCCTTATTTGGGTCCTCCAATAGGCACGGACACATCCACATGGCAGTTTTAGCAAGCGGTGGAAGTGCCCACATGAGGAATATGGTGTTCAGTCCTCACATGTGGTCTCAATGAATAAGGGTCTTCTTTGGCCTCTTCCGAAACCATCCAGCATCTCAACACTGGTTTTACTCCTCAACAGTCTAAGGTTTGTGCTCCTTCCATGGTGATCAACCGTTAGGTCATAAACATTAGATTGTGGCATCACTGGCTGAGTCAGTTGGGAGGAAGCTGGGCTGGAAATACAGCTGAAAGTCTCTGTTGACAGATGACTTCTTAATCATGGCCTGCGTGGGGAAAGGAAAACTGCTGGGCCCACCCCTGGCCTTGATTCACAGACAGGGACTGCTCTGGAGGAGGCTGGGAAAGCCCATCCTCAGGGAATACCACTTGGCCCTCCCCCACACTTCTCACAGGATAACAGCACAACTCAAGAGGAGGGGGGGAAAGGGATAAGCTCTTTCTGGTTACTTTTTGGGTATCAGCAAAGAAAAACAGCTTTCACCATCTTTTCAACATCTTGTGCTGTTCCCTCTTAAATAGCTTCTATTGTTAGCATTGCCTCTTTCGTGGTGCATTCCTTTTTGATAGGGTTCCTGTTCCATTTTATCGGCCTTGTCTATAGAATGGGCATCGTAAGAGCTCACCTGTTAGAAGGCAGGAGGTGGGGATACACAATATTGTTATGTTTCCTTTCATCATAATATCCTGTCTCTTTTGGGGGCACCTGGATGGCTCAGTCAGTTGAACATCTGACTCTTGATTTTGGCTCAGGTCATGATCTCAGGGTCTTGAGATGGAGCCTCGTGTTGGCTATGCACTGAGCATGGAGCCTGCTTAGGATTCTCTCTCTCCCTCTCCCTGTGGCCCTCTCCCCCTGCTCCTGCTCACGTGCACTCTCTTGGGGAAAAAAAAAAAAAATCCTGTCTCTTTTAAGCGCTGGGGACTACTAGAAATTTTACCATCTAAAAACACAATTTCCCAAGTCCATATTTCATTGTAGAAGAATTGATTTAATATTTCCAAATTCGGGTTCTTAGAGAATGTGATATAAAGAGCCACTGTGCATTAGGCTGCTAGGAGACTAGTCAGTGAGAGAAACAATGTCCTTCCCTGTGTCCCCTATCAAGAACTGCATGGTATTCTTGCCAGTCTGTTAGGCTTTATCATCCGGTCATTTTAAACCTGCGAGAGAACATTCCATTTGAAGATCAGGTTCTATCATTTCACTGGAATGCAATGTAAGACCACAGAAACTCTAGTACAAACAAATTTACCATGGCTCAGATTAATAATAGATAGCGCATAAATGGTCAGCCCCATCGTATTCCCTCCCTGCTAAGGATAGAAGACATGAACTTGAAAATCCAGCCAGGCACCTCAGACCAGAAGGAAGGAAGCCATTTCTGGCCTTAAGGTTACAGATGAAGTTGTAACGTTTGCCTCCTGGGGAGAATCTCGAAGATTAGCCTGCAAGAGCATATTTGAATGGTTACGATGAAGTTCTGACTGAAGATGGGTGACAAATTTATATGATTGCCAAACATTTGTTCAAGACACGAGTATGTTGAAGTTGATGAAAAGTGGCTCCATGCATTTCTCACTGCTGTTAAGATTGTATTCACGATCAGGCTACTTTTATAAAACACAGACAAATTCTGCTGGTTGGAAGATCAGTGAGGAGTTAGTTGTTACATCTCTCTTGTTTTGCTGAGGAGAAAACCCAGGCACAGAGGGGTCATTGTCAGATAACCAGCAGAAGAGCTGAGTCTACCATGTGGACCTCTTGGCTCCCCATACTGTGTGCTTTACTACACCATAGTTTTTACTAATAGTATAAATCGATTTAAGATGTAGCTCCAGTTGGTAGGAATTTTGTTTACTTCATAAGCAGCACTGAGACAGAAATATGAGAATCTCTGGGAATTGGCATGGCTAAATATTACAATTTAGAAGAATAGCTTAAGCAAATACAAAAGAGGAAATGCTATTGAGATGAGTTCATTTCTACTCACTAAAAAAATTAAAAAATTAAACTCAAGATCCAACATTTTCCTTTACTTCGCCCAACATCAGAGGCTTTATGCAGCAACTCCCCAAACAAATGTTTCATACATTTCATCTTTCCAACAAAGGAATTTATTTTAATAACTAATCTTGAGTTTATTAACTTCTCTTAGAAAAAGTTCTATTTCATCTCTACAACTGCAAAATTTAACCTAATTTTACCTCTCTCTTCTTTTATAATTCCTTAAATGGATAATGCTGACTGATTTTAG
>ML103712.1:36076-49225 GCA_003697995.1 Taxidea taxus jeffersonii | reverse complement strand
AAAAAAAAAAAAAAAAAAAAGAATTAAAACATTTACATCATTAATCAGATATCATTTAGGAGATTATGCTAAATGAAATATAAGAAGATTGTCAAACTTCAAGAACAGAGAAAATGTTACATCATCCATTGATATATGTTGATTGCTCCTTGCAGAAATCCCATTTATTACACACTTACCAACGTCTTTGTGTATTATTAAAATGCTACTTTAGGGTTTTTCTGTTTTGGTATGCAGAATTTTTGCTTGTTTTCAGTCCTTTTAAAAAGATTCATAGATTTTATTGAACACGATATAGCAACAGTACAGAAGCTTCAATTTCTTTAGTTCAAAACTGAATTGTGCTTTTAAAATATTTTTTTTTCTCACATGATTTCAGACACTGACACATTTTGCCAAAACACCACAAAACATTTTGGCAAAACATCATTTGCTAAAACAATGAATACATGAAAATTCATCAGAGCTACAAAGATAGGAGTTCAATTAAATTTGCATATAAAGTATTTGGATAAATGCTAGCAAATTTAATATGGTTGATCTTATTTTCTAATGAAAAAAATGTTTGAAAAGTACACATTTTTAAACTTATGGAAACCAATCCAATTGAAAATTATTTTTATTAATGACTGAGTCATTTACATCTCCTTTAAATTATGAAATTACAAACAGCACTAGTTATATTAAAGTCTGTCAGTTAATCAAGCATAATTACTTGTCACTATAAAGAATTATGAATATCTTGGTGACAAAGGAAGGAATTTTCATTGGAATTTAGAATTTTTAAATGTAACATTTAGTGATTTCACTTCCTACAAGTACACATACTGCAGTCTCTGGTGAATGCATCTGCGAAGATTGCACATGTGTAGGTCTGTGAACTCCATGAGAACTCTACCTTAGGAATGCATGATGAAGTACTGAAACATCACCAGGTGATCAACCAATGGCAGTATGATTCATGGTTAATTTTTCACCTTGGTCAGACACCTTTAAAATTAGTGAAATCCTCTCTTATAATTAGTTTCTATGAATAGTAACTTTCTATTAGAGAAGAGTTTTCCCTTGAAATATTACTTTACATTCATTAAAAAACATTCTCCTATCTTTTCAAAGACTAATGCCTGGAACTAGATTTGCCTTTAAAAATATGTTTCTTTCAGAACAGATAATTTCTGTCCCTAGTAAATTAAAGGGTAAATTAAAGTTTACCTTTCACTGATTAATTTCTTATTTACGTATATGTGTATAAATTATACATGCATAAATTTTGTATATATAATGAGTTCTTTTGCTAACTATTTCCATTTTGCTTGACATTTATTGTACTTAATCAACAATACATCCATAGTCAATGTCTTTTATGGCATTAATTTATTGTACAAAGAAATTACCATATAAAATCATGCGGACAAGAAATAAAGTTAACATCTGTTATCTTTCCCCTTACATTTTATTAGAATGTATGCTTTCTAATTATGGCAAACAAATTTAGCTACCTACATAGTTTCCTAACTGAGAGATTTTGTTTCTGTTTGTTTTTCTGAATTAGCACAATTTCCCTTTTATATTAAAAATGTAACAACCAATTATTTTTTACAATGATAATTTTTCCTAATTTTGCTTAAAAAAAAGATAGGAATCTAAGTTTGCCAACCTAAAAAGAAAGCTATTTGTGCATATGAAAGCATTCACATATGACATAGCCTTTAATAATTATATTACCCAAATAGTTTTGTCTTATGATTCTTTTTTGCATTTTTAATATATATTTTCATATTTTGTGAATGACTTCAAGATTATAATAGTTGCCTAATATTCTATGAATTCGGGGCAATCTAAACCTAATTATTAATTTGTTTGGGGATATTTAGGTTATTCTAATTTGCTTAGTTATAACATTTATGTTTCCTTCATTGCATATATCAATGAAACAAATTTATTCAAGCAATAGTCTTCATTACTTTTGAAAAATAATATTTATTTTTCTGAGATAAATTCCAGAGAGTAGCATACTTTTTTTTTTTAAAGATCTTATTTATTTATTTGACAGACCGAGATCACAAGTAGGCAGAGAAGCAGGCAGAGAGAGAGGAGGAAGCAGGCTTCCCACCGAGCAGAGAGCCGGATGCGGGGACAATCCCAGGACTCCGGGATCATGACCTGAGCCAAAGGCAGAGGCATCAACCCACTGAACCACCCAGGCACCCTGAGAGTAGCATACTTAATGTGAACATGATCACTGAAAATATTTTGTTACAGTTTTCAAGCAATGAATAATCTATTTTATCAAATTCAGTAGTTTACTGGTATGCAATGAGATAACAAATCTATTTTCATATGTATTAAATAAACTTCCTAAATAATTCTTATTAAAAAGATATACCAACCTGTTCATTTTTCTTATTATTGTTATACAGAAAGTTTGAAGTATAATCATATTAGTGCATTCCTGTGTGATTTTTTTTACATCTCTAAAAAGTTTCAAGTTATAATTATATGAACTGATAATACTCTACTTTCTTTATGCTATGTTTTTATATTTTTATATGTCACCAGGATTCTATATTAATATTTTAATCCTTTGTTTTAATTGTATCTAGGTGGATAACATCACATTGTATATTCACAAAAGAGTATTGCTTCATAGAACTGTCTGGTTTTAATTTTATTCTGCTTAAGAAATTCAAAGAAAGTATCTCTTTCTTCCCCCTACCCAGGAGTACCTGAATGGCTCAGTCCATTGGGTAATAGCTATAAATACATATATTAAATGATATATAGTTTACAACTATATATATTCATATACAAAACTTAATGATATGTAGTTAATAATATAATGTATATTGCATAATTATGTATATAATATAAATATACTTAATATATTTCAAACTCTTAATGGTTTTTCTGTTTAACATTTTTACTTTTATTGCATAAATAGTTATGTACAATGTCAAAATATTTTAATATTTGTAAATATAAAATGTCACGTTAATCAACGCTATTTATAGGATATAAATGTTCCCAATTTTATATGTGATGCTATTTTGATTTCTGTGCCCATGAATAATACAGTTTTTGTAGTTGTTTTCAGTAATTTCTTTCTATTTTTTTTAAAGATTTTATTTATTTATTCATGAGAGACAGAGAGAGAGAGAGGCAGAGGGAGAAGCAGGCTCCCCACTGAGCAGGGAGCCCGATGCAGGACTCCAGGATCATGGCCTGAGCCAAAGGCAGATGCTTAACCATCTAAGCACCCAGGCACCCAGTAGTTTATTTATTATAATCAATACATGTTTTAAGTTTGAGATTTGGGAAGTTCATTTACATGTTTACTAAAATCCTTTGTAATTTTTAGATTTCACAATCCCCGATTGTAGGAATACAATTTTCTTTACATTAGTGCTATGGAGGAGAATAAAATAAATTGAGGAAGAATTATAAGGCATGTATAAATGAATACACAAGTTTCAAATTTGTTGGTGATTTAGAAAGCTTTTTTATTTTCTTTTTTAGGATTAAACTCAGTAAGAAAACAAGGTCAGTTTTCAAGTAAAGGGAGAAGTCAACTTTAATTGGACTTCAGATATAACAATGGTGGGTTCTAAGGCTGGGGGAAATGTCAAAATCAGAAATCATAAGTCCAAGTCAGAAAATATACAGATGAATTTAAATTCTATTCTGTGTGAAACGTGGAGCCAGTCATATTTGGCTGAAACTCATGGATTCTGACATTTTTATTTTTTGATAATAGAATACAAGCCAGTAATACTTGAATTTTCTTTATTCTTCTTAGAGTCCTTTTGTCTTCTAACCACATAAAATATTCTCCATCCCCCAATTTCTAACTCCATTCTATTGATCCAGATTACATTTGCAATAATTTACATTTATTGAAATCACATAACAAACAAATAACAGTAACAAATCCTTAGTAATCATACCTTGAATAATAGATGATAGATAAGGCAAACCAAAACCAGAACAACTAGTAGAAAGCACACATTTGTCTCTCTCCATTTTCTAAATGAATCATTTAGCAAAGTGTAGAAAACTCTCTCCAAATTACACATATATTCCACTATAGCTCATTTAGATATAAGCATTAATCTTGCAAGAAGTACAGTATTCTTATCGTTCTGTTAGGTGAAAAGAACCAGTTATGTGTATTGCATCACTCCTCCACCAAGAAAAACTCTACAAAAACAAGCGATAGTACTTTTTAAAGGATATCCTCAAAGGATATAAAACTAAAATAAGAAAAATGCTAGTCTCATCGCTGAAATAATAAAAATAATGATGTGTGCTTAAAACCCACTCACGCTCTTGGGAGTTTTAAAATTTAGGAAATTTAGTAAGTTAAAAGATGGCAAGTTTATAATTTTACTCTAGAAGATATTTAAAAACAGGATATAATTTCAGTGTTCATAAAAGTTATATGTAAATATTTGCATTGCAGGCAATTTTTAAATTTGAATGCGATACAAGTTAATGTAAAACTTTCAATCATGAGTGCAAAAAAATAGTGTACTTAAGAACTATATTCAGTCCACAAAACAAAAGACTTGGAGAAAAATCACTGAAACAATACAGCCTAAATCAAAAGCATAAAACAATAAGACAAAGTTAACCCCAAATATTTAGTTTGACAATAAATATAAATGGTTTAAATATAAACTTCTCCATTAGAGGCAAGTACCCTCAGATTGGGTCAAAGCAATAGTAATAGCAAATAAAGGCAAATATCTATGCATCATAGAATGCATAGAAATAATGCAATGAGTGAAATGTAAATGCAAAAATAAAAAAGCAGGATCTTGATATCAAATAGAATGAGAGGCAAAGCAGAAGTTTTACATTTGACTTTATATCACCAAACATATATTACTTGATAAAGATGATAAAGATTGCTGCTATAAATGACATTACACTGAAAAAAAAAAAAAGTTGATTACAAATAAAATCAGTTTTGGGTAGATGTGATGGACACTGATGAAAACTATACAGGGTTTTTTAACATTTAAGGAATATAACAGATTTTATTTTTAAATTTGCTTGTGTGCCTTGGAAACAGAATATATTTATTATGCAAATGTTAGTCCAGTGAACAATTACAACTACTAATCATATTTTAAGGAACAATTTTAATTACAGAACATTAGAAATTCTACACAGCGCATTTCTGACTACATGGAATACAACCAATAACTGCAATTTTTAAAAAGATAAAAAAATAGGGGCATCTGTGTGGCTCAGTGGGTTAAAGTCTCTGCCTTCAGCTCAAGTCATGATCCCAGGGTCCTGGGATCGAGCCCTGCATCAGGATCTCTGTTCTGCAGGGAGCCTTCTTCCCCCTCTCTCTCTGCCTGCCTCTCTGCCTACTTGTGATCTGTTTGTCAAATAAATAAATAAAATATTAAAAAAATAGAAACAAACGTGAAAATACAAACCATGAAATAAAGCTCCCATAATAAGAAGAATACATACAAAAGATTGTAAGTGGGGACGCCTGGATGGCTCAGTTGGTTAAGCAGCTGCCTTCGGCTCAGGTCATGATCCCAGTGAGTCCCGCATCGGGCTCCTTGCTCGGCAGGGAGCCTGCTCCTCCCTCTGCCTCTGCCTGTCTCTCTGTCTGCCTGTGCTCGCTCTCTCCCTCTCTCTAACTAATAAAAAAAAAAAAAAAAAAGATTGTAAGTGGACTATGATTCAAACAATCACTGGCATCACAGAATGTCAGAATTTATGAGATTCAGTTTTAAAACTGATTAGAGAAAAAAATCATTATTATATATATTTTATTATTAATATAAATTAAAATAAATGATTTGGTTATTTAATTTAGTTGGATAAATGACAATATAGAAAGACCAAAGGAAATGGGAAGAAAATTTTCATATGACTAATTACTTGTGTTCAACTTTGACACCAATCTAACAACTGATAGATGGATATACCCAGAATTAGTATTTTTTTTAACTCTGACTTTTAGGAGAAAAAGATCATTTTAAATGTAGACTAAAAGTCACGATATATTAGCAGTCTGAGCTGTCTGTATTGACTTAACCAGGAGTTTGATTTGCCATGTAGGGGACTGAATTAATTCCATTTTGTCTCTCTTCCTCATTTTCTTCATTGTCTGTTTCTTTCTTCTTCCTCATTTTCATACATATGTCCTTATAGAAATTATAATTCCTCTAACATTCTTCTCACAGTTATGGAGTCATCCCTCCCATTGACCAACATTAATTTACAGTGTTTATTCATGAAGTGTGCCACTATCATTGCTAAATCCTAGCTTCAATGGTTTCATGGATAAAACTTATTCTTCTTTAGGTTTCATCTTTATATGTTGGACTTTATTGCTATGTTATGCTGTGCCTGGCTCCTCTCATGTTCATTTTTGAAAGTCATTTTTGAAATTTATACCACTTTGAAATTTTTGAAAAAAATTTACTTATCCATTATGCATTGAGTACTTTAGTGTCAGGCAATGTGGAAGGTAAATCCAGAAATGGAAAAAAAATAAAATGAAAAATAAAAACAAAACAAACAAACTAAAGAACAAAATATGTCTCTGACCTCATGAAGCTGTAAGTCTAGTACAGGCAGCCTGAATTTGCTTGTTTATAAAACTCACAGGGTATTTGCTAAAAATGCAGATTTTTATCAATATTCTTTAAATATTCTAAATTTCAAGATGTAATAATTTTTTTACTAGGCTCAGAAGTTTTTATTTTTAACAAATAATATGCCAGGTGATAATTAGAAGCCAGGAAGTTTGGAAAATACTTGTCCTTTGACTTTTGTCATTGGTTACTTAGCCTGAAATATACATGTATATTCTCCGGATATTCTAGGAATAATCCGCTTGGATTATCTATCTGGTCATGGGGTCAGTGACCTATGTAGCACATCTTCTCTTTTTTAAATTATATTGATCACACTGAGGAATAACTGAGCTGATCAATCCAGCCTCTAAATTCCCCACTATGATGCTTCTCAGGGCACTTCACTGGAAAGAAGTGTACTTTTAGGTGACCTAGGGGTTTGGGGCAGAAATAAATACTTCCCAAAAGAACCCCAATTTAAAGAACTAGAATTTGGAAGAAGAAATTTTTCTTTATTTATTGTTTTCTTATTGATGTGACAATTTATTCTAGGAATTTATTTATAAGGCCTTTACTATTAGCCATTTATTATCATTTGCTCCTTAATGATTCAGCTGCATTGGAGTGAGCAGGGAAATTAAAGTTATAATACTAAAACTAAAACAAGCCCCAGAGTCTCATACTCCAAAATTCTCACTCAGTAGGCATGGTTTGGGAAATAGTCAAATATTGCAGATGAACAGACTCTAGTTCATTGATATAATGCATAGGCATGGTTAAGAAACACTTCTAGGTAGCCAGCAATTTCTCTGAATGGGTACACTTTCTCTTCAGCTGGCAAGAGATCTAATCACATTGCATAAGGAAAAACATAACTTTAGAAAATGACTACACTGGTTTAGATTTGAGTATTTTATATGTACATTCCTCAGGTTGATAATTTTCATATGAACCATATATGTGTATATGTACATACATATAAATATATGCAAATGTAATACACACTATCTGGACAGATAATGGCTACAATATAAGTTGAGGACCAAGAGGACCCTCTCCTCTGGTTCACTTTTCCTATTCTGATTAAAGAACAGTGGTAAATAGTTTGTACCACTCATCAGGAAAATGGAATACTATGGAGGAAACATAGTAATGGAAAATGGAAAATGGAGGAAACAAATGAACAAGAAAAAGCAATATCCAATCCTCATCTTTGATAATCCTCCTGATAAAATGGCAAGATAACCCTTAAATCAATCATACCACACTACACATTATTATTCTAAAGTTCTCTGACACATGTATCTGTACACAGAGCTTACAATTAACATTTTGGGCTTTTATTCTCAAATATTAACAGAGTAAACACCAGATTCTCTAGTATAAAAGATAGAGAATAACATAACCACACCAATTCAGACAAACACGGGAAATAGAAATGACTGTTGAAAATTAAAATAATAGAGAAAGCAGAATTTACACACACACATAATGATATTACATCTATGAAATAAAAAACAAGTTTTTATTACAGAAAATAAACAAATAACCAGAGAGCAACAGAAACTCTCCCAGGTGTTAAAAGTAAAAGAGCAGAAACTGAAAATTGGATAGGATGTTTAAAAGAAGAAATCAAGGAAATCTCCAGAAAAAGAATACAGAAAGAGAATGTCAGAGGAAGTAAGAGAAGTAAGTCAATGATTTATATTATTAAGTTAGGAGCTCTGGGGTTAAAACAGACAGCAGCTTGTTTGTGTGTGTGCACATGTCATAGATGCAGACAGAGGGAAGGGAGAGAGTGTGAGTGAGAGAGAGTCTGAATGGGGGGAATATCAGAAGCCCCATCTAACAGAGCCAACAGAGAGAAAAGAGAACACAGAAGAGAGTAATCTTTAATGAAATAATTTTCAGGACTGAAGAACATGATTTTACATATTGTAAGAAGCTGAAATAATGCCCAGGGAAAACAGAGTTTTTAAAAGATCCACACCAAAGTGCATTTTAATTTTTTTTTTTTAATTTTTCAAAAGATGGGAGAGAAAAAGAAGATCCTAAAACCTTTCCAAGATGGAGGACGTGGGTGAGGGTGGTGGGGGCATGGGGATGGGTAGTATACAAAGAAAATACATAAGCTATGTGAAAGACAAATTCTCACTGCATTCATTTGCTTTTGAAAAGCTTATCACACTGTACCTCTTCACTGATTCTCATTATAATATATCCTATTTCACCTAAAGAGTACAATAAAGAGGTAAGGTCAGGGTGAGTGAGGGTGGGGTATGTGGATGAGGCACTACAGACATTTTTGCTTTACCTTTGCTTTTCTCTAAGACACTCTGAATAATGCTTTTTCTTTAATCCTAAAATGAACTGATCATTTTAGGATTCAGTTCTCATTTTGGCTTTGAAGTTTCCTTCCCGACTCTAATTGCCTTTGATGGTAGGGTAAGACTCCTGCACAGAAGAATTTATATACTTAGGTTAATATAGCATAAATTTAAAAAAAAGAAAAAAAAAACATCTTTTGCTTGAAGCAGCATTTTAAACTGTAAGGACACATCACACTGACACACACTCAATAATAACATTTAACAGCTTTTAACTAAGCTGGTAAGTGTTCTTTTTCCCCACCGCCTCTTGGAGACAGCTGCCCCTTCCTGCTCATGTACTGTTTTTTTGCTGATAGACTGATGTCTTTATTTAGGGAGTTATAAAGAATTGCTTCTAGTCATCAGCAGTTTCAAAAACTAGCCATTGAAGGAGGGAGAAAGCCTATTCAGAAGATGGATGGCAGCTTTTCATTTGAGGATCATACAGAAGGATATTTCCTTCTATAAAAATAGATTCTACAGTGAAGCTTGAGACTTACATTTTGCAAGGGATAGCCACTCTACAAAACAACGCAAAATTGGAGACATTCTTTCTTTTCATGTAAAAAGGACCACACAGGACAAACTTGCTTCAAATCAACTTATACTATTTAACACACAAAAGAGGTTTCTGAAAATTGTGCTTACCATAATCACATTTTTCTAGAGTATTATCTTTGAAGAAAAGTGACTAAGTTATCTTATTTAAATAAGCATTTTGTTTTCTAGGACCAAATTCTGTCTAGCATCATTGTTTAGAAAACACAGTTTATAATGAGGTAAAAGGAAAAAGAAGCACATCACACCTATGAAGGGACAGAGTGTTGCCTTATGTTATTTTCTCTTATTTAAGAAGATGACAATATTCTCAATTAGTAAAGCAGGAAGTACATAAATGTCATCAAAAATGATTAAAATTTTTGAAACCTGAATAATGATAGTTTTCTCATTAGTTTTTTTAGCAATTGGCTAGTGGTCCCATTTTCTTTTAACCTGAAAGTCTAAAGAGAAGAGGGAGTTAATGAATAAACTTCAGTGTACTTAGGAACTCTCTAAAACGTATGCACAGTTTGGTATGTACGGATACCTTTACTGGCTGCTGATTATATTTCTATACAGGTTCTGATCAGCAGTCTATTGATTTTATTGAAGTTTTTCTGTGATGTCCACTTCTGAATCATCTCTCTCTTAAAACCTACAGAAATCTAAGCTAATTCAAGTCCATTATGTGATTTGAATAGTGAAAACAACTATCTTCCCTTCCCAAGTTGTAGAAAAACATTACCTTGTTATTTCCACTAGGTTCCACAAACTAAAAGCTAGAAATGCTGCTCTTTTTTTTTTTTCCTTTTCTTTTCACTTTTCACATCTACTAATAATAAAATGTTTTATTCTACATGATAGGATATTGTTATAAGTTCCTTATCTTTTTATTATGTTTAAAATTTTAATTGACATATAGTTGACATATATTAGTTTCAGGTGTACAATATAGTGATTTGACAGTTTTTTTTTTTTTTTTTAGATTTTATTTATCTTATTTGAGAAAGAGAGCAGGAGCAGGGGGAGAGGCAGAGGGAGGAGCAGACTCCCCATTGAGTAGGCAGCCTCACACGGGGCTGGATCCCAGGACCACAAGATCATGACTGAGCTGAAGGCAGATGCTTAACTGATTGAGCTACCCAGATGTCCCTGATAATTATATACACTACAAAATGCTTACCACAAGAACTATAGTTACTCCATCACCGCACAGTTATTAGAATAGTAATCACTATAATTCTCAAGACTTATTTATTTTATAAATGGAAGTTTACCTTTTAATCTCCTTCACTTATTTTGCCTATATCACCACCTACCTCCCCTTTGGCAGCCACTAGTTTATTTGCTATATTTGAGTCTGTTTACCTTTTTCGTTGTTGTTATTTGTTTGTTCATTTGTTTTTGTTTTTTAGGTTCCACATATAAGTGAAATCATACAGCAATTTGTCTTTCCCTGTCTGACTTATGTCGTTAGGATAATATACTCTAGGCTCAACCATGTTGTCATAAATGGCAAGATTTTATTCTTTTTTATGGTTGAGTAATATTTCATCATGTAGATAAGCCATATCTTCTTTATCCATTCCTCCATCAATTGATACTTAAGATTGCTTCGTTAGCTTGGATATTGTAAATGACACTGCAATAAACATAGGGGAACATATACCTTTTCTAATTAGAGTTTATCTTTTCCTCAGGTAAATACCCAGAAGAGGAATTACTGGATTGTATGGTACTTCTATTTTCAGTTTCTGGAGGGATCTCCATATTATTTTCTGTAGGGGCTGCACCAATTTATATTCCCACTGATATCTTTTAATGTAAAAGATGATTTTAAAGTCCCTTATCTTTTAATGTAAAAAGAGAGGGTATTTTTACCCTTAAACACCTTAGAATATTTTCATTCTAAGAATGAAACTATGGTTCTGCTACAGTAGCCACCAATTTTGTCCACCAAACCAAATTGGCAAGAAATGTGACATTATTTCTCAAGAATGCAATTCAGTGTGCTAGTTCAAGACTTAGGTATCTGAAATCTGGCTCTGTTAACTCAGGATATCCCCAGGTCCTATGATCCTACTTGCTTTCATAGAGCTTTATCTATATCCAGATAGCCTTTGCTACCTCCAAAATATTGGGTGGAATGCTTTTTCCTTGAACTGTATCATCTCTGGATGCTGACATTCATAAAACGCCCTTGTCTTTACCTAGTCTTCAAGGCTGCTGATGCGTTGTTCCTTGTTTCTGAATGCAAGGTTTTCTAGGTCTAGATCTCTTTCGATCACTTCTAAAGCACACTGAAAGTTGTCTAGAATTCATTCAGAATGCTTGAGGCTCTTTATTATCTTTGTAATATAACACTCCAACACACAGGGAATCAGGGTTGTAGATAGAATTATTAGGCTTTCTGGCCAATTGCCATTCCAGGACATGGGAAACTGAGTTTTTGCCATATTTCCAAGTTTAGCTAAAAGTAGAGTACAGGTTCTTTCCGCCATTAGGTAGAACTTCAAAACTATCTGAGATTACTTCCAGAGGAAAACTTCAAAACTATTTTGATACTATATCCAGATACTGGATTTTGAACATCAAAAGCCAAGGACTTAATTTATTTAACTATAAGAACATCTTGAAAGACAGAATACTTACGTTTTATTGGCTAGAATAGGTGAAGGTCATAGGTTTAGAGAAATGCAAATAAAGGAAAATCTACATCAGTAAATATATCAAGATATTATCCTACCACGTAATTCACATTTTTTAAAATAGAGGGACAGAAAGTGCATGCGCAGTGGGGAGGGATACAAAGAGAGAGAATCTTAAGCAGGCTCCATGCCTGGGCCAGCATGGAATGCAACATTCTTCTTAATCTCAGGATCCTGGGATCATGACCTGAGCCAAAATCAGGAGTCAGATGCTTAACTGACTGAGCCACCTACGTGCCCCCACATAATTCACATTTTTAGTTAAACACAACAATTGTAGTGTTTTTAAAAAAAAAAATCACTTCCTATTTAATTGGAAAAAATTCATTAGCTAAACATTGAACATCAATAGCACATAAAATTAAATTAATTTTAAATGGTGGTTCAGGGGGCGCCTGGGTGGCTGAGTGGGTTAAGCCTCTGCTTTCAGCTCTGGTCATGATCTCGGGGTCCTGGGATTGAGCCTGGCGTCGGGCTCTCTGCTCAGCAGGGAGCCTGCTTCCCCTCTCTCTGCCTGCCTCTCTGCCTACTTGTGATCTCTGCCTATCAAATAAATAAATAATATCTTTTAAAAAAATAAAAATAAAAATAAATGGTGGTTCAGTACTTTGGTTAATAAGTTAATCTAGTAAACATTAAAAAGAAGCACAAGAGTTCACTTCCCATTTCTGCAAAATAGGGATAATAATGTCTAAATATTAAAAGTCAGAAAGATTAAATGTTAGAATAAATGTAAAGAATTTTGGCAACATTGGTAACTGGCAACTATGTAGGCTAGTGTAGCACACTCATACATTTGTAGGAGGCTTTTGCAAAAAGATGTTAATAGATTAAAACTGTGTGTTACAAAGCATATTTTAGAATTCATTATCATGAAGATTACTTATAGTAGGAAATTCACTCTATATCTAATTACTGATTGCC
>ML103712.1:9630-35676 GCA_003697995.1 Taxidea taxus jeffersonii | reverse complement strand
AAAAAAAAAAAAGCTTGTTTCTTAACATTTATCTGCTGCCCCTATGTAAACATTTGTCAGAGGCCAACAGGAAGCAGCTGCAAACAAAATGACTTCACGCTGAGGAGTGGAAGCATCTTCCTGATAGCATTCAAACTAGAAATTATTTATTCAAGTGAATTCTTCTCACCACATCAACACAGTGAACTTTCTACATAAAAAGGAATTTGGAAGAGTAGAAATAATTTCATACTTTAAAAAGATCTGTTCTTACTAGATTAGAATTTGTACATTTTACTTTATAGCCTATACATTTAGGCATTAGCTAATAAGAATAGAAGAATAGTAAAAGTGCCTTTAAATATTTTTACTACTGAATTCTGAGAAATCATAGAGGACTGATAACTCTTGGTGATCTAAATGTTAGGACTCAGGTACTGAGAAGGAGAGACGAGAGTATGGAACTTAAGGCTCTTTAGACCCTGGATGCGGATCAGCTCACAAGACCAACAGGGTATTAAGAGAAGATCATATGATCCAGAAAGAAGCCATTTAAGTAAGATTTAGGAAGAGTGGACACTGTAGATGGGGTTCAACAGATGAAGACAGAATGGAGGCATCCAGGGGCAAAACAGAAGGCCATGGGCACGCAAACAGGAAGTGTATGACATGTTTGAAGAATTCAGCAGTAATATGCTACTAAATGTTTAGTAAATGGCTCTTTGAAGGGAAAAAGAAATCAAATATGATTTGTGGCACTTACAGTTTCCATGGTACAAATACCCTTACTATGGCCTATGTCAAGTTAAAAATGTTTAATAACTAGATTGCAAAATTATTGAAAATGTGTCACATACATTTGGCTCTGCACACCAATTATGGAAAGGAATCATATCTAGGTGAACGTGTGGTATGTGAGTCCTACTGGAAATGCAAGTGAGAAATATATTAAATTTCAGGCTAATGAATTCAGACTAATGAATTTGTTCTTTATTCTGTAGGAAATAATGACCTGTAGTAGGCTTTGAGGGGTATGATGTGTTCAGACCAGACTATTCATAGGCTTTATAATGTTAGAATGAGGTTAATGAATTATAAACTAAAAGCTAAAATAGAGCTATATATTTTAGATTGCCAGAGGAAGTACACACTGAATGTATAAATGTATTTAATGGGAAATAAATTCCTTTCATCATTTTCCTTTTCCTTTTCCCTCTAGTGATATCTCTTCGAAATAAAATCTTGTATTAAAATAGATATTTTACCCTATTCTATCTTTCCTTTAACTCTCTGTTAAACTTGCCTTTTTAAGAGATTGCACTTGCCTTGTCATACTGCAACTTCCCCATGTATGAAAATGGAAGAAACATAAAAATGCTGTTATTTTGCTTGGCTCAGAAAGGATTAATAAACCTATTTTTAGGTAATAGTTCTAATTAGTTTTGCTATACTTCCCAAAACATATCTCCATAACCATCCCTGAACTCACGTCAAATGTCTCCGTGGTAGGGGTGGGAAGAAAAAAAAAAATTGGAAGCAAATTGGAATGCAAAGGAAGAAAAAGGCAAGCAGAGAGGTACCTCTCCAGAGAGTTAAATTTAAAGCCCTCATTAAGGAGACCCACTTCTTAACCTCCAAGATATGAAAATCCCCATAGATAAGTGTTAGCTATTTGATATTTATAGTTATTTATGTCTTGCTTCTTATTTTGCCCAAATTAATGTAAGCTCTTGAGAGCTAAAGTAAATTTTTGTATTTTTTAGGAATTTTCCTGGATTCTATGTGCTGTGACAAATGAGGGGTCTGAAATCTATTTTATTAGTATCTGTAATGATCTTACTCTGAGTTTAAGCAACTTTCATTAAAATGTTCAACTCATCAAGTCATGATAAATAATTTTAAAACTTCACTTCTTTTCTTGATGAAAGACATGTAAAGTGTAATTGTATGCTATTGTGGTAGATAGCATTTGGCATGATTATTCCTGACACTTTGCTTATCACAGTACAATCTTCAGATAAATAAAATAACAACTCACTTCCCTTCACAACAAAGAATATACTCAGAGATAACAATGATTGGGGAATTTTGAAACTCTACTAAATTCATATGTTAATGAACAGCTGTGATGTTTCCCAGGCACATTACTAAAGAGAAGACAATTCCCAGGTTTCTGTATAATCTAAAAGCTTTTACAAAGACTCAAACTAAGAGCTGAGAGCAAAAATATCAACAGATTTCACAATATGTCCATGCACCTTTGTGGCTCTGAGTTGTCATTCTGCTTAACTAAGGTCTAAGTATCATATTGGTATTTTTATTTGTTTATACTCTTCCACCTATATAGAAAAAGTTGATGCCTTCAAACATACAACACTGCTCAGGTTGTTGCAATTGTTTACTTTTGCACTCCAGAAACATTGATGGCAAAACTGAGGATGCATTACAATAATTATGCAAATAAATTTATAAGATAATTACACCCATTTGTTGACTCTCTCCCTCAATACAGCATGCAGGTCTAACTATATACCAACTGTTATAATTAGTAAGTAGATACAAAGATGATTGAGAGTTCTCAAAGAGCTCTCAGTCAGATACGTACTTTCAAAAACATATTCCCTGCCATCACAGATTTTAGAAGTTAGTTGGAGAGGCAAGACATATGCACATGAAATGTAAAATAACCATAAAAATTTGAAATTAGATACACTCCTATATTTCTTCTGTGACTAAGTCCTCTTGGAAATAACACTGAGGATTTGTGATTTTCTACCTTTTAGTATAAATTAACATAAAAAATGATTTAGAAGGAAATATTACTGCTTTCATACCAGGATAGAGTATGGTAACCTGGTTTACTTTATTTCTAGCTGGTCTAACTGCTAATATGGTTTGTAAAGGTTTGTTCACTTTGACATTCACACTGATAGAAGATTTTCAATGGAAAGCAGTTCAGATACTTCTCATTGTCTGTTCAGACTGCTGTGCCATGAATATGTGAATGCATCCAAGTAATATTATGTTAATCAAGTCTACCAAATGGTAGGTGCCGTGAGAAATAGAATTCTTTCTCAAAAATTATACATATCCATCAATATTTGATTAAAAAGATATTTCAAAAAGAGTTATAAATTCATATTTACTGTAATTTGTTTTTATATTCAACTTCTAGAAACTTGGGACATTTTTCAACACACCGTTTCTGCAGTCTTGTCAAGGCATAACTTTACTACTTATTTTGGGCATCAGATTATATATACCCTTTATTTTTTTCTTTTTGGTCACAATCAGTGTTAGCTACTTCACTCTATAATTGCATATAGGACAGGGATGATATCTAACAGATTTGGGGAGCATACTACCTTCCACAGTTCAGTACAAATAATCTTAGCAAATAGTTGCACAAGCTTGATTTCATGATAGAACTTCTTCAACTATATGTTCTGTTGAATCTTCCTCTATCTGTTGGTTTTCCTCTACTTCCTTTGTTTTCAACTTCTCTATATACTAATTGCTTCTCTAAGGCTACAAATGTGCTGAAGAGTCTATCATATTAAGGAATTCTCCCTTGATCCTGGTTTCCTCCCTCCCTCCTATACACATTAAGTTCACATTCCTCTTCTGCCTAAAACAAGTACTTTTAAGGAATATTTGACCCCCTCTGAGCAATTAGTTCATAGAGTCAGAACTGGGAAACCCCCTAGTGGACTTCTAATTGCCCAATTCAATATTCTCCATTTCATTCTTCAATTTGACTTCTTTTTTTAAAGTTTTTATTTTAAATCCATTTAGTTAACATACAGTATTATTTAATTTGACTTCCGTGACATTTAAATATTTTGATCATTTTTTGAAACCAGCATATCTGACTCTTTATTCTAATTACCTTCTGACCTTTAAATTCTCCTTCCTTTTCTTCACTAATTCCATTTCTTTGCTTATGTCTTAATCTGATATCTCCCAGGTGCAGTGCTTGGCCTTCCTCTTGGCAGTACTCTCCACTCGAGTGCCTTCAGTCACCACCCAAATGAGGGAATCTAAATTTAAAGTGCATATCAGAACACAGGGAGACATTTGCAAAATAGGATCTTGTGTCCTTCTCCCACAAATCTGTCAGCAGATTTGGATTGGGGCCATGGTCTCTGTAAATGAGGGGAAAAACAACAGCAACAACAACAAGTGATTCTGATATATGCTTCTGTTTGAGAAGCCCTGATGAATATGGTATTAGGTCTTTAGGCTCCAGACCCAAAGATCTAACTGCCTGCTGAACATATTCACTGTAAGCAACCAGAGATAATTCCAACTTGTCTTAGACTTAAACATAAATCATCTTATCTTCTAATACAAAATCATTGAATCTTTTAAATTCCTTAACTCTGTCATTAGCATTATCATCTATGTAATAACCCAAGGCAGAAACATGGAGATATAATTGATTCTTTATTTTAATCAATCTCATATGTAGTCTTTCCTCTCCATTCTTAATGTCATCTTTGTTTGCAATTTTCCCTTTGTATGAATGCCATCATTTCTCATTATATATATAAATATATAATATATAATATATATAATATATTACATGTAAGTATAATATATTTTTCAGAATTTATTTCAAACTCAGTTTTCTAATAATATCTAACATGTCTTTTATACATCATACCCTGCCTTCTTTTTCCTAAAATAATATTCTTGTTTGTTATTCTCATTGTTCTCAACATTATTTCTATCACTTTGCTTGAAATTCTGAAAATATCTATATGACTATCTTTATAACAGGCTGAATGCCTTGATGCAGGAACCATTAGCTTTTGTGGTTTCTATTGATAAGCAGAATACCAAACCTACTGTAGAGACTTAAACAAATGTTTGATATGTATATGTGTGCATGTTGTGTGCATGCATTTAATATTCACATGGATATAACTAAAGATCCAAGGTTGTTTTTATAATCCATCATTTTATACATTATTTATAGTTTTCTATATTTCTTTAAAAGAGGTTGGGTTTTGAAACAGAACATTTATATATATATATATATATATATATATATATATATATATAATATACTTACTGAGATTGATGTATTATTTCTAGTTAATGTATAACACACTAAAGTATAAAGAAGATTTCAGCTTATTCAATTTCACATGGTACATCATTAGTAAAGTCAGAATGCTATCTATAAGACTTCTTATCTTGTGCTATTTCAAATGTAAGAATAATGTCACAAATACCAGGAATACCAAGATAGTTACCACTAGTTTAAATGTGAGATTTGGAAGAATTTTCAATAGACTCCAATAAGGTTGTGAGTGTCTCCATTTAAATTCTGCTTGAGTATTTAAAACCATTTAAAACCACCTGTTTGTGCATTCAATTTCTCATGTTGCACACATAAATGTGAGTTTTTGCAAGCAAAAACAGATGCACTCCTAAAATGTGTCAGCACATTTTCAAAAGCCTACTGAAAATGTGTCCTCATATGTCTCCAGACTTTGCTATAACTTACATCAGTGAGCTGTTTAAATTGGTTTCTCGAATATCCATTAATGCAAATTACCAGGCCAAGAAAACACCACACAAGGACCTGTAAAAATCACAAAATATAACATCTTTCCTAGGAGGGCACCAAAGAAAACAAAGTCATGCTGGATTTTTTTTAATCCTTTAGGGAATCTTGGAGGTAAAGATAGCTTATTAGAATATATGCATATATATAAGATACATATGCATATATTCTAAGTCAGAAATAGTACTACCTATTTTGTCCCTCAGATACTCGTGTCTTTGATGATGCTGGGTAAAATGAAGAAAGAGCAACTACAGCCTTATTATAAAAATAGAAAATGTGTTCCCCCATATCTTATTATAAGTAGACTGCAATGCAGAAAAAAGAGAAGATTGAAGTACAGAGGGAGGATGTTATTTTTTGAACAAAATATCCATTAGAATGTATTGAAGAATTTCCAATTATGAAAAAAATGTAAGGACAGTCAATCTGTAGAATATCATTCATCTTTCCTCAGTTGGTCATTCTTAGATAAGATCCATTAGTCTGTACTTACCCAAATTGTTACTAGAATGGAAAAAGTGGCACTCAAGTCCCACAAAGTTCACTAATTTAAGATAAATGAATACACCTCCCAGTATTAAGTGGCAAGTTGGAACATACCACTTGCTTCACTCTGTTCTATAAATCCCTGTTCTACCAAACTCCTGGAAAAATTTATCACATGCATCCCTCTCTTATTTTTTTCATTTTTTCCGTTACATCTTATGTGTCAACGTGACTGGGCTCCATGGTGCCCAGGTGCCTGGTTAAACATTTGTAGGTACCCATTCACATTTGAATTGATAGAGAACAGCAGATTGTCCTCCTCACTGTGGCTGGACCTCATCCAATCAGTTGATGGCCTGAAGAGAATAAAAATGCTGAGTAAGAAAGAACTTACTACCTGATTATATATGAGCTGCGACACTGGTCTTTTCTTGTGTTGTACTTGGATACAACACTAGAAGGAGAAGCTCTTCTGGGTTGCCAAGCTGGAACCCAGTGATGTGTCAAATTTATTTACACATTTCCTTTTTATAAAAGTTGTCAAATTATTTTAAAAACTACTATAATTTATTACCCCATCAATTGTGCATGAGTGTTTCCATTTCCCCAAATCCTTGACCACCTTGATATTATCAGTTGCCTATTTTTTTTTTCAGTTAGATAGGGCCAAAGTGAAATTTCATTATTCAATTTGCATGTTTTTTTCTGGCTTTAGTAGTTTATGTATCTTTTCATAGGCATGGTAATTATTAGCAAATAAAGCCTTAACATTGTAACCAGAATAGGACAGTACAAAAACCCAAATATTTTAGGACAATTCCAAAACAAATCACTTACCAGTGTGGTAGCTGGAATAATTGCCTTCCAAAGGAGAGCTACATCCTAATCCCTGGAACAGGTGAACATTAACCTATATTTTAAAAGGGGGGGGGGGCTAAGTGTTATTTTATGTGGAAAAAATATATAATTAAGTTAAGGATTTTGAGGTGGAAGAGTATCCATCCTGGATGGATTATCCAGGTGAACACTGTATTGATTTCCCATGGCTGCTGTAACAAATTATCATTAAATTGGTGGCTTAAAGCAACAGATTTTTTTTTTTTTTTAGAGAGAGTGTGCATACAAGTGTGTGCCCACATGTACAAGTGATGAGGAAGAGGGAATGCAGGAGAGAGAATCTTTTTTTTTTTTTTAAGATTTTATTTATTTATCTGACAGACAGATCACACAAGTAGGCAAAGAGGCAGGCAGAGAGGGGAGGGGAGAAGCAGGCTCCCTGCCAGGCAAGAGCCAGATGCGGGACTCGATCCCAGGACCCTGGGATCATGACCCCAGCCGAAGACAGAGGCTTTAACCCACTGAGCCACCCAGGCGTCCCCAGGAGAGAGAATCTTAAGAAGCTTCCATGCCCAGCATGAAGTCCAATGCAGAGCTCGATCTCCTGACCCTGAGATCACGATCTGAACGGAAATCAAGAGCTGGATGCTTAACCAACTGAGCTGCCCAGGTGCCTCAAAACAACAGAAATTTATTCCCTTATAGTTCTGGAATCCAGAAGGCTAAAATTGGCATCACTGGGCCAAAATCAAAGTGTTTACAAGGTGTTGCTCCCTCTGGAGGCTGTAAGGGAGAATCTGTTCCTTCCCTTTTCCAGATTCTGCTGGCTGGTGGCATTCTTTGGCCTGTGTCTTTTTGTGTAAATGTGCTTCTTTTTTATTTATTTATTTATTTTTTTGAGGCCATTTCTTTCCAATTCTTGGGGTATGGGTGGCAATCAAAAACAACGTTTAGATTTTCCAAATGCTTCACAGTGAACATAGTTTGTTTCCTTTGTGAATGCATCTAGTGTTTAAATGGATGGGCTGGTTCCTGTAGCATCAAGATTTTTTTAAAATTCTTTTGAGTTCAAGAAGTCATCAGAGGAATAACAAATTACAGGAGGTCTTTTGAGTTTCCAGAGTCCCCACTAATAACTCTTCAAAGTGAATTTGCTTCTTCAGGTCTGAGTGTAATATCCCAGTGGTAAGTTCCAGATGTCCCAGTGGTAAGTGATGATAATTCAAGTCCCTCTTTCACAGGTCTATGGATGGCTCCATTAGACTGTGTCTCTGAAGCATGGAGTATTATCTAAGTGAGGTCCTCTGAGTCTGGCATTTTATAATCCTACTTTGTGCATATGTTCAGATTCATTGACAAAATATTCCTTATTTCTTTTTGAAGCATTTTATTAAGATTCCTAATATTCTGTTGTGACTTCTACATTTTTAAGATTAATTTGGCCAATTATTGATATATTTGCATTATTGTGCTCTTTAATCTTCAAATATGGCATACCTCTCAAGCTATTTAGTTGTAATTTTATGCCCTTTAGAAAATTTAAAAGTTCCTTCTGTAATAATTTAGATATTGATTCTTTCATTCCTACATTTTATTTTTAGTATCTTGCCGTGTAGACAGGAACATCCAATAATATATTGAACAGTGTTAGTGTATAGTACTGCAGATGTGGTTCAAGAACTTCAGAGCAAAAAGAAAGCAAAATGCAAGTATATTCAGAAAAGCAAAAGAAGTTCAACAACAACAATCACTTGATGGATAAGTCAAATCAATCATTCAAAAAAGAAATGGACATACCATTCAGATGGACTAATGGTGCCTGTCTTGTTTCTCCAGTTTCTACAGATCAGCTGATATTCTCATTCTAACCTAGTATATCTCCCAACTTTAAGATCCTTACAGAATGCTCTGATGAATGCAAAATAGTTTATTTTGGCTGCTGCCAAGACACTAACATGTACTGGCTCTATACTATTTCATGCTCCAACCCTTTGCCCAAGCCTAGAATCTAATTCTTTTGTCTCTTCATCTCTACAAATATGACTCTGACTTACAAAGGAATAAAAGGCCCTTGTGATTAAGAAAAAAATAATTAACCAATTAATAAACATACATGCAAGGAAAAATAAAGAGTTCCTAAATAGTTATAAGTATTTTGAAAAAATGGACCAAAGAGAGTTAGGGATTGACTCTACCACATATTAAGTCATATTTTACAAAGTACAGTAATTCAATAGGATGACATTGATGCAGAGATATTCTTATAGACCAATGAAAATTATTGATTTCTCAGAAAAAGATATACATTTTTTTAGGACTTGGAAAGGATAATTACTATCCTTTCGGATAGTAATTATCGGTCGGTAGGAAAAGAGACTAATGAACAAATGGTATGGGAAAGTCAGCTCACCAGCAGATCAAAATAAAGTTGTTTCCTACTTCTGACCATGTTTAAATAATCTCCAGATGGATTAAAGACCTAAATGTTTCAGTAAAACTGCAAGGAAGATAAAGGTATTAAAATATATTTGTGACCTTAGGCATACATGTGTTGTTAAAGGAAAAAAAAATGATGCATTTAACTGCATCAAAATTAAAGATTTCTTTATCAGTCTTTCCTCCACATTGAGGGCAGGGAGCATGAATCTCATCAAGGACCTTGACCCTACTCATATCAGTTACCAACAGAAGCCCAAATCAACTCACATTACTTGACCTTAATCTTTATAAAGTTCTACACTTTACCCTCATTTTACCCTCTCTCATGCTTTCCAATCTTCTGAAACTTTGTCACTTTATCATCTAGATCCCATGGCCAATAATCAACAAATCCCCTCCATCCTCAATCTCTGTGTCTTTTGTTCTAGTTGAAAGCTGACTTTCACACAATGCTGCTTCCCCAGAAGCCCTCTTGGGTGGGAGTGGTTTTGCTACCAGATCTTTTGTACTAATGGCTGCAACAGCCTAAAACACAGAATATGTTCATTCATTCAATATTTATTGAATAAAATTATTGAGTAAATCTGCTCATATTTTCTTACCTAACTTTAATAAGTACCTTTAACTATTTAACCTATAACATTCTTTTGTACATTAAAATGCCAAATTATATTAATAAATTATAATTGTTTTTAGCAAGGAGTCAAAGTCAGTAGCACATGATTTATAAATGTGTCCTCATTGTTTTAAGCTGATTATTATAGAATAATGACTATCAACATGGCATCCACAGGGTAGCAGCAGCACCTGGGAACTGTTAGAAATGTGGAATCTTAGGCTCCACTACAGACCCACAGCATCAGCAATCTGTGTTTTCACAAACCCTCCTGGTGTTAATTAAATTTTGAGAATCACTAGAACACAGTTTGATAATCAAAAGATAGACAGATGTCGGGATTCTTATGCAGGTGCTTTGTTGATGGAGTTTTTTGAAGGGAAAACTTCAGAAAAATGAGGGAAAGCATGTTGGCTAAGATATGAATTCAGCTCAAGTCTAGCCACAATCCAAACTTCTGGGGAAATCTGCAGGGTCAATGAATCCTAAATTGAGACAAATGAATAAAACTTGTTACTCCTAAGTCATTATGGTTTTCCTAGAGTAAAGGTGTAGCCTTAAGGCCCTTTTGCATAAGATGGCTCTAGTAGGCCCAAAGAAATTCTCATAATGGTGTTGCTCTAAGACTGTGGCTTTCAACACTCACAGAACTTTGGATTAGATGGACTCTTGAGAGTTCTTATACTAAGAAAGACATGCATGGAGCACAAAACTGTATTTTATACCACATTTTATTTGAAATTCCTCAGGAAGAGAGAGAGTATTTAGGTTTTTATGCATACTTTCCTTTGGAAAACAATAAAAGAATATTTCATCCACAGACAAAATTCAAAGATAAAAACTTCCAGTGCCTTCAAGATAATTTTAATTAGCCCTTCAGTCAGGTGCATAATTTACAGTCTTTCTCAACATTTTCTTTAATTCTTGCCAATCCATTTTATCCTCAGTCTTAAAACGAAAAGGTTTTTAATTTTTTTAACTTAAAATATTTTTATGAAATGACCTCTTGACCACAGAATGAATCTATCCTCTTATCTATTAATTCCTTCAAATCCTGGGTATTTTAAATTGCTCAAGCCCTATTTGGTCTGGACAATTATGCTGTTTCTTGTGATTTTACTCCTAAAAGTTGATAGTATGTTCATTTTAGAATCATGAATTAAGCCATAATCCTAAATAAATTGCTCAATAATAATTTAAGCTTCTGGAGGTCTGATTAAGAATGCTTAGGGATTATAAAAAGAGTATGATGACCAAGTATAGGGAGACAAAAGGAAATGTCTTTAAAACTTTTTTTTAAGTACCCATACTTGGGAATTAATAATATTAAATATTTTTCACACTTTCTCTTTCAGAAAGAAAATGCAGATGCAAAGTAAGTTCTAAATATCTATTTAGATACTATTTAAGCCATTTTATAAATAAGCATAGACATATTATAATGTCCTGTATTAATTTTAAAAATACCTCCCAAAAGAAGTAAAAGACTTTAAATTGTCATTTCTACTGATGTAGAGTGCCAGAAATTACATAAATCCCCCTGCTTTATTGGTAGGACCATCTCCTGTCTCACCTCCTTTTAAAATAGCTATGTTTAGTTGCTTTTAAAAATGTGTATATGATAGACACTTTTTATAGCTGGAATCAATATATATCTTCCTGCAGTTTTATTTCAAATGCCTCTTCTTTTGGTATCTTCTCTCTTTCATCAGTTTTTCTTTAGATTATGTCTCCTTTTCCAACATGTTTTGGTGTTATATATTTCTCTTGTGATATAACCTAGAGAGGCCTAAAGTAAAGTTATTTTAAGCATGATTCTGTATCTAAACTTCCTTGATTTCTCTCATTGACATTTATCTTTTTAGAATAAAGTCTAGTCTTACTGAAAAAAATGAATTGGTCTCCATTTTTTTCTACTCTTTCTTGTTCTCCTCAATCCATGTAAACCTCTTTGTTTCCCTTTGTGAGGTGATATGCCAGGTTGGTTAAGAACATGCATTCTGGTAAGAGAAGCCTGGCTTCAAAATCTGAGTCCCAAGATGTGAGGCTTGGAGCAGGTTACTAAATTTTCCGTTGCCTACCTCTGAGCTTTCCCATATGCAATTTGTGGGTAGGTAATGTTCTACCTGTAGTACATGCTGTTCATGCCCCATTTAGATCCCCTTTCTGTGGCCAGTGCATACATTTGCACAACTGCCCTTTTTCCTCTAGATAATATCTCTCTGCTGATAGCACCCCCTTATTCAGGAGGTTAACCACTCCACACCCTTACCCCTTTTCCTTTCAGCAGCCAATAAGCAATGACAGATCCGTGAGTATGGAAGGCTGATCACTTATCTCCAGGGGATACAACTCTGATAGAGATGTGTGTTCCAGAGATTTCTGCTTGCCCCATAGATTAGGCAAAGTATTAATAGACAGTTGAAGCCTCCTACTTGCCCAGTTCATTCCCTTTCTCTATTCTACTTCCCCCACTCCCTTATAGGTTTTATTGTAGTATGGCCTTCAAGGAATCATGTATGCCAAAATTCCTGTCTTGGCCACTGCTTCTAGAAAGTCTGATCCAAAAATTTTGTTACCAGATGTGGTTCTAAGAAGCAAACCCAAAGGATGAGATTCTGGAGCTCAGTCATCTATTCGACAGCAAACAATGAAAACACCACCACTGCTGGTCAGTGAAGTACTGATAGACCTTAGAAGTGTGACTGCTAAGATTATAACCTGTGGTGAAAAAAGATGGGATGCAGGTATACGGTACATATAGGATGTACTTGCTTGTGCAATGTCTCTGGCCTTTTAGAAATAGTGAAGAAATAGTAATGAAATAGTAATTATAAGCAGTAGGGATTTGTGACTACTGCTAAACATTGTTAACGCTTAAAGTGGGAAAAATGACAGGCTCAGGGAAATCAGCCATTAATTTAAAACAAAGTGTGATAGTCAGAGTGTCTCCTTGCAGCCTTTAAAGAGACCCATACCTCCTGCTGACAGAGCTGAAAGTCAAGCATTGAGTCATCACTGATTCAAACTAGTACAATAACTACTTGCATTGGTAAATAAGCCACCAAAAATAGGTTAAATCATGGTCTGTATTCTATGTTTAGGATTCAGGTAAGCACAGAATATGTATGGACTGATTTAAATAAAAAAAATTAAGTTTCCTGTTGAAAAAGGTTTAAAAGATATTCATTAAGTATTATAAATAACTGAGTTTTAGACTGCAATGTTGTCCTCATTTTGCAGAAAAGAAAGGAATATTGCATATTTTTATTTTTTAAAAATATTTTATTTATTTGACAGAGAGAGAGGGATCACAAGTAGGCATTGAGGAGGCAGACAGAAAGGGGGGGAAGCAGGCTCCCCACCGAGCAGAGAGCCCGATGCAAGGCTTTATCCCAGGACCCTGAGATCATGACCTGAGCTGAAGGCAAAGGGTTAACCCACTGGGCCACCCAGCACCCAATTATTGCATATTTTTAATGCCTGTGCATTATATGTGATCACATTTAATTTTCACAAATATCCCAAGGAGGTAGATACTGTAGTAATGACCTTGTAAAGATAGAGAATAACAGGCAAAGAATGGTTAAAACTTCTAAAGGTCAAGCATGGTGGCAAGTGGGAGAACTAAAATCAAAATCAAGTCTTGATTCAATAAAATGCTATGGTGTTTGCCTATGTAGTTTTTCCCTTTTCTGAACAGCTGGAGAATTTTTCAATTATAGTTTTTTTATTGTTTATTTTTCTTTGTTAGACATGGGGGAAATGTGTAGTATGCATATTTAAGAACTCAGAATAGAGGAAAAAATGCCTAAAAACCTAGTTAATTTTTAATTAATCAGATATGAGCAACATAATTCTTTGGGCTAAACATAGCAGTAGCCTAGACTTAGAGATAGAGGTGCCCTCTTGGACACATAGAAGGGTTCATTTGTATTAAAAGTGAGGAGTGTCCTGGAAAATAAATCATCTAAGGCAGGGGAGTGAGAGGAGGGTGGTATGCGATGTTTAAGAACAATGGAAAGCAGAGGATGTAAAGGAAGTAAATCTAATTGTGGTTTGCTGTGCTGATAAGAACTTTTGGGTTCAGCATCTGCAAACTCATTCAGATATTATTAAGAAATGGGAGATATTACTGTAAGGATTCACATAGGTTGGAAACAGAGTCATTTGGAATCTGAGACCCTTTTATATGTTATTATCTCAAGCCCTATAAGGTATCCTTATATCCTGTTTTCTTGCATCTGTTCTCTTCTCACCAATTTCCGCCATAATTTCATGTCCAGATTGATTGGCTTACTTTATTGGTTAAATGCCTAGTGGGTAGAGCTCTTTTTTAGGATCACTGACAGGTCTCTATGACCTACCTGTGTATCAGATGTTCAACCTGGTCCAAAGAATGGCCATCTTTGCACATGGTACATTTTTTTTTTCATTTTCCTAAGCAGATGCCCTTGCTTTGGATAGGCAGTTTCAGCTGGGGGCATTATATTTGGCAGCGATATGACTGAGACATTAGTATACAAACTACATTACTCTAATATTTTGGTGATCATGTACTTCATCATCAAAACTAAGTCCTCTCTGAGAGTGAAATTGGTGCTCTTAAAAATTACATAAGATCAATAGGCATAATCAAGACTCTCTCTCCCAAAATGGAATGCATATCCACTTTTCCTATGGCTCTGACCTTTAATTTATTTTTTTCTTCTTTTGAAGTTGGGAGGCAAAGAAGTACATTTATCTGGTGAGAGTTCTAAGACAACATGGTATCATCAATGTTAGTATCTTAGCCCAGGTCAGTGGCTTTAGGACTGTTCAAGATTTCAGTTGTTGTGCAACTTTGTGTCTTAAATATAGACCCATAGACTTATAACTCTCATATCACCGAGATATTTCTTGTTGGTTGGCAGACACAAAATGCTGCAAAGCAGGGATTATTAAGGAGTAATAGAACTGAAAATGGAAAATATTTCTGAGAAATGTCCCATTCTCTATCAGTGCTTGATACACTGAATTTCTTTGTGCCCACTTCCTGATGGTGGTTGACAAATAGAAAAAGTATAAATATATGCAAAAAGTACAAAAATATAAATGTATACGAAAAATAAGTTTTTTGAGGCCACTAGTAGGAAACCAATAGGATTCAGATGAGTAAATTCTTAACTGTGTGGTTTTAGTCAAATCACTTAAACTTTCTGGATTTCAGTAGCCTCAATTAAAAATTCATCACTAATATGAAGTCTGAAAGTATCTACTTTGATAGGCTAATAACACTGGAAAGAAGTAATTATGATATCAGATAGAACTGATCTTATGAATGAGACCAAAGCCATATTTGGAGTTATAATTTGCAACTTGTATTTCTCTGGTTCCTCCAAGAAGCAAAAACTAAGAAGGAATTCAATGTGTAAGGACTGTATTAAAAAATTGCTTGTGAGAGAAATGGGGATGGATCCATGGAAGGGTGGGAGTGCTGCCAGACAATACAAGTCTGATTCAAAGAAGGAGAGAGGGAGGGATGGTTAGTAGAACTGTCCTAGATTGGCATGAATTTTAAAGAAGCTCTCAAAGAGAATGCAAGACAGTCTCAGCCATCCAATGATTGTGTCTACTTTAATATTAATATATTGCTGTGTTCAGACAATGGCTTTGAGCAACCCATGGGAAACATGGCTTTGGTGCAAATGTGGCAATGGATTCCATGTTCAGAAACAAAGATTAAGGGATCAGTTCCTTCATGGTTCTCTTGTGCCCTTCTTCCTGAAAGGAAGCTTATTGTGATAAACTACATCTCTCATTTCTGCAGTTGATTTCTGGCTTGTAACTGGTACTCATGTTCTTTTCCACTTTCTCCATGCTAAATTCCCCTATCCTTAGTGATCACCTGAGTAAGTTGTGGTTATATACCGGGTGATAATCTTCATTACCAATGTATTCCTGTCCTTGGTAGTTGTACCCTTCTCAGTCCTGCACACCCCAATTCACATGTATAATGGGGCAAAGGAATACCAGGATGTGCTCAAGTAAACCCTGTGTTTAACACATATTTTCCCTTGTTCCCTTTGTATAAAAGTATCCCTAAACAACGACAACAACAACCACCACCAAGAGAATAACAACAACAACAAAAACAAACAAAAAAATCCAGACAAAATCCTTATGCTGTTCAGAATTAATTACATCTGCCAGGAGGATGACTATTGACCTTGGTTGTCTGTCCCTGGGCACAAAGATGCCAAACTTGTAGTTCAGTGGGACCCTTGCTGTGTCCCCTGGTAAGCTCATGCTTTGGGGACTCAACATTCCACAGAGCTCACTCTACAGAGCCCAAAGCTGACAGATAGAAGGTACAAAACTCCCACGTTGGTCATTAGGAGTAATGGTAAAAGAAGTACTCTAGCTTCCATCTTTTAGTTCCTGGGATCATGTATCCCTTTTACTAGAAATGCAGTGCAAAAGGTTTCTCTGAACTAATAAGTGCACGATATCCTGAAGGATGGTACACAATCTTTTCAGATATTATAGTTTCAGCTTCACTTTAAAAGTGAAGGTCATTCTATTGTTCTAGGAACATGGTGTGATATGTGTTACAATAACAAATTCCATGGTCGTAGGCTCACTCCAATACCTCCTTCACCATAAAGTGTCTCCTGTCCATACCTGTGGATCAGGCATTCTGCAAGCCCCAAGATATTAGTGCTGGTAAAGGATTTGCAGGTAGGAAAGGAAAATTCATACCTAGAATAAGTTTCTCATCCTGTCAGAACAAAAGTATGGAATTTCTAGGATAAAAGGGAATCAATATAGACAACTTGCCAAAAAGTGGCTGATTGGTCACCTAAAGAAATAAAGCCCTGGGGCACCTGGGTGGCTCAGTGGGTTAAGCCTCTGCCTTCGGCTCCCGCCATGGTCCTGGGGTCCTGGGATCCAGCCCCTGTGTCGGGCTCTCTGCTCAGCAGGGAGCCTGCTTCCTCCTCTCTCTGCCTGCCTCTCTGCCTACTTGTGATCTCTGTCAAATAAATAAATAAAATCTTAAAAAAAAAAGAAAGAAAGCCCTATTGTGTTGCTGAAAAGATGGACACTTGCAATATAATCATCTCATGAAATAAAATCTATGGCTCGCTCAATCTAGCATTGTTAAAATCAAATCCATGAATACTACTCTCATTCATGCCGGTAACCAACAAGTTCTTGCAATTATTTAGAAGTATGGTCTCTTTCCTCTACCAGCCAAGCAAGTTTCCAGATAGATTATGGTGGAATTTTACCTTAGTTTTTAGCCTGGCAGCCAGGAGAGTCAAGGAAGGGAAGCTCCTGAAAGGGATATATGTTGCCTTGTGTGGGAGTAGTTTCTACAAGTTCTTCTACCACAATAAAATTAAAAGTAAAAATGTAAAAGTAAGAGCTATTATTATAGAAGGTGGTTCCTTGTACAATTTAGAAAGTTTGGGGGAAGTTAAAAACTCAGCATCTTTGGGGATATCCTTTTATATGTTACCAGTCCCTTTTATATTATATATAACACATATATATACATATATATATGTGTGTGTGTATATATATACACATACATATATGTATATATACATGTATACATATATATGTATATACATATACACATACATATATGTATATATACATGTATACATATATATACATATGTATATACATATACATATATACATATATACATATATATATATATATACACACACACACACACACACACACACACACACACACACACACACAATTCTGGGTTTTCCCTACCAGGGCCTGACTTCAAGTAACTTGGCCTTGGATGAGCATACAGATGTCTCTGAAACTTTGTGACTCTAGCAATTAGGATCTCAACAATACAAATACACTTCAGAAGATGAAGGCCACTTTACAAGCTATCACAGAGCCCTCTAACTTAGCCTTTAACTGCATGTCACCATTCCCCAGTCTCTAGGCATCCTTCTGCATGAAATCAGTACAATAGCAGTAAATACCCAACTCTGTTGTAGGCATAATTCTATCCATAATTTTCAAATTCCTGTATCATCACACCTATTACAAAAAAAACACTCTCTGTACCAGGACATTCTCCTAGGTTATTTCCCTAGAAGTCTTTGATAATGAGGTGCCATTTTTCCCCAATAATTATCCATGTCCCAACCTGAACCAGACCACCAACTCACTGTCTTGTTTTCTGTGACAATATGTGTACACACATATATACAAGCAATACCAAAACAAGTAGTATCTATACATAGCATTTGTATAAGTATATATTATATACATCATATTTGATTTTGAGTGAAGAAAGAAAGAAGGCTACATGGAAACAATCTAGACCATTGTGCATTCCTGAAGTCTAAGGAAAGTTTGGCAAGGATGCCCTGAGACCCTCAGGCCAAAATCAACCCTTAGAAGAGTTTCAGTTTTCTGGAATGAGCCTGCTATTCCTTTTGTAAATGAGGCTACTCAGAAAGAAAATGCAACTACAGAAAAAATAAAGTTTTAAGCATGTGTTTTCTAATATACATGGTTTTCAACATATAGAGTATATTTATGGAAAATAAAAATAAGTTTGAAGGACTGAATGGTAGCTGGTAGAATCCAGTGATCTTTCAAGCAATAAATAGTAGGGTTACATTTCCTATTTGATTTGGAATCTTAAGAAAAGAAAAAAAAAGCTTTAATTATGGAGAGAATTTAAAAATATGAAAAGAAGCAATAAAATATCATTATTGGTATCCAGTATATTTTAACAACTTGTGTGGAGTGAAGCATCAGGAACTCATCAAGGAAGGAAGGCAAATTCCTATTCTGATCACATGTGGCTTAACAGACAACTAATATGTTTCTACCTCTTAAATCATGTGTACGTGTATCACAAATATATGTCTCTGCTTGTTAAGCTATGTGCATTCAGAATACAGTCTTGCTTCTTTCTATGATATATATATGTAATATATACTATATACCTGAGTCTATGTGCATATGTTTATGCACATAAACACAGACAATATATATGCATACACATACATATACACATTCATATACTTTGGGAGATTACAGTAATTGTCAACACTGAATAGGTATTTATAAATTATAATGTTTCACTCCACCATCTTAAATTATCCCTGCTGTATTGTTTATTCATCTTGAAAGGAAATGCTCTGTCATATTTTACTTGAGATTCCATTGTTCTGAACCACTGATCATTCATGTTGCAATGTAGTGAAGAGGAATGGTGTATGTCTTTTCATAAAAGTTTTAGGTAATAAAGGAAGCCAACTGTCTGCAAAGAGTAAGCAACATGGATATCCTATTGTAAATAAGACCTTGGAAATGAATGGCAATCTTATAAAATTTACTGCTATTCTTTGCTATTCTTTGGCTACACTTCTGTAGTAACGTCTGTGAAAAGTGTAAGCGTCTCTGTGTCTCAGTGTGTGAGCTCATGTACACATACATTTTTATGTGTTAATTTCACACTTACATTGTTGTTCAAAAAATATTTTCCTGAAAAACAGAAGCATACATTTTTCAGTTAAAAATAAAGAAAATGAACTTTAAGAAAATTGATGCCCTATAATGTAGTTTATTTCTGTGTTTCTAAAAATAAAGACCATCCTAGAAGAGAAAAGTCTATGTCTGAGGACATATGGACTGGCTAGATTCCATGGCAGAGTTGTTATAGGACCTTAATAAGTAAGTTAGTCACCTTGCTCCCAAGATAACTTACTTTTAAAATTAATTTAAATGAATTACAAGCTACATCATGTTCAAAATAAATAATTAAAAAAAAAACAGAAAGTATACAGAGCTACAAGAAGGAGTATAACAAAAACAAAACATTTTTTTCAGTAGTGTTAATAGTGTAAATTACTTTTCCATGACAAAACCAGGATTTCTAATTCAGGGCCTATTTAATTCCTTGTTCCCTCCTCTTAAAATTCTTTCTGATTAGCCCACAACCACTGTTAGCAACCAACATTTAGGTCTTCCACTCTAGTATGTTCTACCATTCTCCTTACCAAATAATACCACTAATTATTTTTTTATAAAACAGCTTAGCCAAATTTTACATTTTATCAAATATCTTAGGAATTCATCATTGACACTTGAAAATATTTTTTAAACACTCACACTTCTGTACAAAAGTGAAGTTTTAGAATAGTTAAGATCCCACCCTCAAGATACAGAATTCTATCTGTAGATAGAGGATGCTATCTCCCATTCTTTCCCAGTGCCATAGTGTTGGGTTCTCACATTTATTCAAGAACCAGGAAGTACTTAACTGACCATACAATTATATAACAAGATTACACCTAAAATGTCAATGACTTAATTCCCATATGCTTCACCCTAAGTAAGGCATATACTTTGCCTAATGTTTTTGCCTATAGGCATATAAATCAGAGTAAGATATATAGTGTAATATTTTATTATTAAATATATATTATTAAATATACAACATATTAAGTGAAATTTTACACACAAAACATATAAATTATATAAATATGTATATTTATTATGCCCAATTATTCTATATAATTGAGAAATAATTGCTTACCAATTATCTTCAAGACATCCACTGTGGCAGGATTTATGGTGGAGAAAATTACCAATATCTTTAATGCATGAATGACAAGACCAAGTTCTGAGAATAGCAAGGAATAAGAATAAAGAGTGATATTGATAGGCAATAGCTCCTACTTCAAAATTCATTAATTCCTTCAGTCTGCAAACTTTACTTTGTGTTAATTTGTTGCTCTTACTTTTTTTCCTAAGTTTTATTCTTAGTTACATATTTTCAGTATTCCTTTTTTGTTTTAGCAACTTGACTGAGGTGTCACTGACATAAAATGTACTCTGTATATTAAAAGTGTACAATTTGATAAATTTCACATATGTGAAAACTTATAAAACTATCACCATAACAAAGATAATGAATATACCCATTACTCTAAAATAGTCACTTGGCTTATTTACAATCCTTCCTACATGCTCTTCCTCATTGTCCCCAATCCATCATCAGGCAACTGATGATTTGCTGTCACTATAGGTCAGTTTGCATTTTCTAGAGTTTTATACACCTAGAATCATATAAAGTATTCATATTTGTTTTACTTCTTTCATTTTTCATAATTATTTTGGGGTTTAACTATGATGTTGTTTGTGTTGTGTTTTATATAGTAGCTTTCTATTTTAAGTGTGGACATTTAGGTTTGGGTTTTGATTTGCTTTTTTGTCTATTACAACTTAAGCTGTTATAAACATTCATGTATATAGGTCTTTGTAGACATATGCTTTCATTTCTCTCAGGCAAATATCAAAGAATGAAATAACTGGCTCATATAGTAGCTGTGTATTCTTAAGAAATGATAAAATGTTTTCCAAAGTGGGGCGCCTGGGTGGCTCAGTGGGTTGAGGCCTCTGCTTTCGGCTCCGGTCGTGGTCCCGGGGTCCTGGGATCGAGCCCCTCGTCGGGCTCTCTGCCCAGCAGGGAACCTGCTTCCCTTCCTCTCTCTCTGCTTGCCTCTCTGCCTACTTGTGATCTCTCTCTGTCAAATAAATAAATAAATAAAATCTTTAAAAAAAAATGTTTTCCAGAGTGATTATACCAATGCATATCCCCACTAACATTGTATGAGAGTTCCAGTACCTGCACATACTTACCAACAATTAGTATGACAGGCTTTGTAAATTAAGCCATTCTAATAAGAATGTAGTGGCATATTGTTGTGGTTTTAATTAACATTTCCCAAATGACAAAATGTGTTGCATTTTTTCATGTACTTATTTGCCACCCTTAAGTCTCCTATGGCAACACATCTTCGAATACTTTGCCCATTTCTTTAAAAAATTAAGTTTTGTTCTTATCATGGAATTATATTATTAATTTTTAAGAGCATTTTTAGATTTGACAGAATGTTCTACATAGGTAATCTTATTATCTCTAAAAAATATTTTAGTTTTGCTTTCCAATCTGTATGTGTTTCATATCTTATTTTTGCTTTATTTTACTGGTTAGAAATTTTAACACAGTGCTGCAAAGAGATGAGGAAAGCAAAAATACTTGTCTTGTCCTGATGTTAAAGGTGATAGCACTTAGTCCTTCACCATTAAATATAATAATAGCTGTTGTGGTTTTTTTGTTTGTTTGTTTGTCTTTTTTTTTTTTTTCTTTAACATATATAGAGAGAGACGCAAAGAAGGGCCAGAGGGAGATGTAGAGAGAGAATCCTAAACAGGCTACATACTAAGCAAGGAGCCCAACACTGCTGAGCTCAATCTCACACTGAGACCATGACCTAAACAGAAATCAAGAGACAGAAGCTCAGTTGACACACAGAGTCCCAGCTGTTGGTTTTCATAGATGTCCCTTGCATGTGGAAGATGTCTGTATGTTTCTATCTTCTTGAGAATTTTTATTTCAAATGGATGTTCGGTTTTTCAAATGCTTTTCTGCATGAAATCATCACATTTTCCTCCTTTATAGTTTTCTGTTACGATGAATTACTTTGATTGCTTTTCAAACATTAAACAAACTTCCAGTCTTGAAATAAACCCCAGTGAATCATTATTTAGAGTCTTTTTGTATATGGTTGTATTACATTTGCTAAATTTTGTTTAGAATTTTGCATCTAAGGTCATGTATGATAGTCACCTATAGTTTTTTTTCTGTAATTTCTTTGATTTTGGTTTCAGATTAAAATTAACTTATAAAATGAGTTGAAAGTTTTCCCACTTCTCTGATTTCCTTCCTGTAAGATTTCCCCCTAAGTGTTTGAACGAAATTCACCTGGAAGTTATTTGTGTCTGAATTTTTCTTTGTGGGGAGCTTCTTCATAAGTTTAATTTTTTAAATTATTTATTCATCTTCTTAATTTAATGCCAGTATAAACCATGTTATATTAGTTTCAGGTCTACAGTATACTGATTCCACAATTCTATACATTACTCAGTGTTAATCATGCTAAGTGTATTCTCAATCCCCTTCACCTATTTCACCCATCCCCCCACCTACCTCTCTGGTAGCCATCAATTTGTGCTCTATGAATCTGCTTTTTGGTTTGTCTCTTTTTCCTTTGTTTGTTTTGTTTCTTAACTTCCACATGTAAGTGAGATCATATGGTATTTGTCTTACTCTGACTGACTTATTTCACTTAGTATTATTATTCTCTAGGTCCAACCATGTTGTTGTAAATGGCAAGATTTCATTCTTTTTATGGCTGAGTAATATTCCGTGTATATATACATACACATCACAATTTCTTTATCTAATCATCTACTGATGAACACTTGGGCTGTTTCCATAATTTGGCTATGTAAATAATGCTGCAGTAAACATAGGGCTGCATATATCTTTTTGAATCAATGTTTTAATATTCTTTGGGTAAATATCCTGCACTGCAATACTGCATCGTATAGTAATTCTATTTTTAATTTTTTAAGGAACCTCCATACTTTTTACACAGTGACTGCACCAGTTTACATTCCTACCAACAGTGCATGAGAGTTCTTTTGCTCCACATCCTTGCTAAAATACGCTGTTTCTTGTGTTTTTGATTTTAGTCACTTTGACAAGTATGAGGTGATACCTCATGGTAGTTTGATTTGTATTTCCCTAATTATTAATGATGTTGAGCAACTTTTCATGTGTCTGTGGCCATCTGTATGCCTTCTTTGGATAAATGTCTACTCATATCTTCTGCCCATTTTCAATTAGATTATTTTTAGTTTTAGTTTTGAGTTGTATAAGTTCTTAATATATTTTTGATGCCAAACTTTTATTGTTCTTTTTAAAGAACTGTATGGAGGTTCCTTAAAAAATGAATCCATGCTCATGGATTGGAAAAAAATATTGTTAAAATATCCATACTACTCAAAGCAATCTATAGATTTAATACAATCCCTGTCAAAATACCAATAGCATTTTTCACAGTACTAGAACAAATTATCAAATTTGTATGCAAATAAATAAATAATTTTTATGTGTGACTGCAAAAGACCCCCAAAATCCAACCAATCTTGAAAAAGAACAGATTCATTCATTTGTGTCATCTTCAAACTCTTTCATCAATGTTTTATAGTTTTCAGAGTTCAAATCTTTCACCACCTTGGTTAAGTTTATTCCTAGGTATTTTATTATATTTGGTGCAATTGTAAATGGGATAGTTTTCTTAATTTCTCTTTCTGCTACTTCATTTTTAGTATGTAGAAATGCAACAGATTTCTGAACATTGTTTTTTTTTTTATCCTGTGACCTTACTGAATTAATTTATCAGTTCTAAATTTTTGGCGGAATCTTCAAGGTTTTCTATGTATAGTATCATGCCATCTGTGAGTAGAAAAAGTTTTATTTCTTCCTTACCAATTTGGATGCATTTATTTCTTTGTCTTGCCTTATTGGTAATACTAGAATTTCCAGTACTATGTTCAAAAGTGGTGAGAGTGGACATCCTTGTCTTATTCCTGATCTTAGGGGGAAAACTCTGTTTTTCACCATTAATATGATGTTAGCTGTGGGTTTTTCATATATGGCCTTCATTATATAGAGGTGTGTTTCCTCTCAACCTACTTTGTTTTTGTTGTTTATCGCACATGATGTTGTACTTTGTCAAATTCTTTTTTATATGCATCTGTTGAAAAGATCATATGATTTATATCTTTTCTCTTGTTGATCTGATGTATCATATTGACTTACTTGCAAATTTTGAACCACCCTTCCATTGCAGGTATAAATCCCACTTGATCATGGTGAATGATTTATTGAAGGTATTGTTGGATTCAGTTTGCTAATATTTGTTGAAGATTTTTGCATCTATATTAATTGGAAATGTTGGCTTGTAGTTCTCTCTCTCTTATTGTCTTTCTCTGGCTTTTGTATAAAGGTAATGCTGTCCTCACAGATGATTTTGGAAACTTCCCTTTCTCTTTGTGGTTTTGTTTGTTTGTTTGTTTTGTTTTGAATAGTTGAGAAGTATAGCTATTACCCTTTCTTTAAATGTTTGGCAGAATTTACTTGTGAAGCCACCTGGTCTTAGACCTTTGTTCACTAGGAGTTTTTGATTACTGATTCAATTTCATTGCTGGTAATTGGTCTGTTCAAATTTTCTGTTTCTTCCTGCTTCCATTTTGGTAGGTTCTATGTTTCTAGGAATTTGTCCATTTCTTCCAGGTTGTCCAGTTTGTTGGCATATAATTTTCCATAATATCTCTTATAACCCTTTGTATTTCTGTGGAGTCAGTTTTTATTTCCCTTCTTTCATTTCTGATTTTGTTTATTTATGTCCTCTTACCCCTCCTCTACCCCCTGTTCTGAGTCTGGGAAAAGAATTATCAATTTTTGTTGATCTTTTCAGAGAAGTAGCTCCAGTTTCATTGATCTCTTCTAGTGTTGTTGTTGTTGTTATTTAGTTTCTATTTTGTTTATTTATGCTTTAATCATTATTATTTCCTTCCTTCAACTAGTTTCTGGTTTTGTTTTTACTTCTTTTCCTAGTCCTTTAGGTGTACATTTATATGATTTATTTGATATTTTTCTTGCTTCTTGCAGTTGGTCTGTATTGCTTTAAACTACACTCTTAGAACAACTTTTGCAAATCCCAAAGACTTTGGACCATTGTGATTTCATTTTCATTTGTCTCCATGTATTTCTTTTTTTTTTAATTTTAAATTATTTATTAACATATAATGTATTATTAGCCCCATGGGTACAGATCTGTGAATTGTCAGGTTTACACACTTCACAGCACTCACCATAACACATACCCTCTCTAATGTCCATAATCCAACCACCCTCTCCATCCTCCCCTCCCCTCCACAACCCTCAGTTTTTTTGTGAGATTAAGATCCTCTTATGGTTTGTCTTCCTCCCAATCTCATCTTGCTTCATTTTTTTCCTTCCTTACCCCCCAAACCCCTCATGTTGACTCTCAAATTCTTCATATCAGGGAGGTTCTATGATAATTTTCTTTCTCTGACGGATTTATTTCTCTCAGCATAGTATCCTCTAGTTCCATCCACATCGTTGCAAAAGGCAAGATTTCATTTTTTCATGGCTGCATTATATATATATATATATATATATATATATATATATATATAT
>RCUC01138633.1:0-11667 GCA_003697995.1 Taxidea taxus jeffersonii | reverse complement strand
TTTTTTTTTAAAGATGTTTATTTATTTATTTGACAGACAGAGATCACAAGTAGGCAGAGAGGCAGGCAGAGAGCAAGGAAGGGAAGCAGGCTCCCCACTGAGCAGAGAGCCCCATGCGGGGCTCCATCCCAGGATGCTGGGATCATGACCTGAGCGGAAGGCAGAGGCTTTAACCCACTGAGCCACCCAGGCGCCCCTCATATGTCTTTTTTAAATAAAGATCTTATTTATTTGACAGAGAGAGACATAGCGAGAGAAGGAACACAAGCAGGGGGAGTGGGAGAGGGAGAAGCAGGCTTCCAGCCGACCAGGGAGCCCAATGCGGGGCTCGATCCCAAGACCCTGGGATCATGACCTGAGCTGAAGGCAGACGCTTAATGACTGACAACCCAGATGCCCCAATAAATAAAATCTTTTAAGAAAAATAAAAAATAGGGGCGCCTGGGTGGCTCAGTGGGTTAAAGCCTCTGCCTTCAGCTCAGGTCATGATCCCAGGGTCCTGGGATCGAGCCCTGCATCGGGCTCTCTGCTCTGCATGGGGCCTGCTTCCTCCTCTCTCTCTGCCTGCCTCTCTGCCTACTTGTGATCTCTGTCTGTCAAATAAATAAATAAAATCTATAAAAATAAAATAAAAATAAAAAATAAATACTGGGCACTGGAAAATTATATATATAATTACATATATACCCTCTTTGTGGGCTGTGGCATATGTCTTACCGTATAGAGGTGAACACAAGTGAGGGCTAGGAGTCAGGGTTCACGGGTTGAGCAAGGGCACCCAAATGCCCAGAAACATTTCACCTGGAACTCTGGTGAGACCTCAAAAACAGAGCCTGAGCTTCCTCACACTGGTGACCACGCCCCGCCCCGCCCACTCCTGGGGCTCCTCCCTTCTCTGTCTACACCGTCTTTTCTGATCTACTCTAGCCTCGGTCTGGTGAGCCCCCAACTGATGACTCCAGGCCTCTCCCCTCACCCCAGACCCAAGAATCCCAAGGGGCCGTGGGCTAGGCACCCACCCCCACCCCACCCCCACTCAAAGGTCTCGCAGTCCCCCCCGCTCCTCCCCATGGCAACGGACGGCAACTCAGTCCCGTGGCCAGTTGCTGGCAGTAGGGGTGGGGGACCAATAAACCAAAACCTCCACTCCATTCTTTCTCGAGTCCACCCCCCACGTCTGGTCTACAAAAATCCCGACAATTCTATCTTCAAAATGGATCCGGAATCGGAACGCTTCCCTACAAATCCATAGCCACCGGCCTGACACTGCCTCGGCCCTCGCCCCCGCCTATTCCCCACGCGGTCGCCGGAGGGCGCCGGCTCCCACTAATGGCAGCTCACTCTGCAGGCTGGGCTCAAGCGCCAAAGCACTGCGTGGTGGATAAAGCCAGGTAGGATCTAGGCCTTTTCGTCCCCTTTTTGCTCTCACCTCCCACCCTCAACCCCTTGCTCTGCTTCAGTCACGCTGGCCTCTCGCCGTTCCTCCTCCGCTTGGAGCAGTCCCACCCCAGGGCCTTTGCACAGGCTGTTCTCTGCTGGACCACTCAGCCTCACCCATATCCTTGACTCAATGATACCTACACCTAATTCAGTCAGTTAAGTGGCTGCCTTTGGCTGGGGTCATGATCCCAGAGTCCTGGGATTGAGCCCCGCATCAGAACCCCTGCTCTGCGAGGAGTCTGCTTCTCCCTCTCCCTCTGCCTGCTGCTCTGCCTACTTGTGCTTTCTCAAATAAATAAATAAAATCTTTAAAAAAAATTAAAATGATAAAAAATAAAAATAAAATACTCCAGCAAAAAAAAAGAAAAAAAAAAACAGGAAAGGAAAGCAAAGTAAAGCAGGAAAACAGTAAGAGGCCCACGGGAAGAATGACAGAATGTCGCTAACAGTTCCTGAGTGGTGGGTGTGTGGAATTTGGTCCACAATCCCTCTGCTCTTGGATATGCGTGCAAAATGTCAAAATAAGAGGCGCCTGGGTGGCTCAGTGGGTTAAGCCTCTGCCTTCAGCTTAGACCATGATCTCAGGGTCCTGGGATGGAGCCCCGCATGGGGCTCTCTGCTCAGCGGGGAGCCTGCTTCCCCACCCCCTTCTCTCTCTGCCTGCTTGTGATCTCTGTCTGTCAAATAAATAAATAAAATCTTAAAAAAAATAAAATGTCAAAATAAGAAGTTTCGTAGGGGCGTGCCTGGGTGGCTGAGTCGGTTCAGGGTCGCACTCAATCTCAACTCAAGTCTCGATCTCAGGGTCGTGAGTTCAAGGCCCACATTGGGCTCCACACGGGGCAAGGAGCCTACTTTAAAAAAAAAAAGTTTTCTAAAAGGGTCTTTACACCTCCCCATCACTCTTCTACCCAGCATTTATCACTCCCTGACATTATATTCTATTTACTTGCTCACTGCCGGTCCCCCCCTACCAGCGTGTCTCAGCAGATAATTGTTCAATGAATTAAAATGTGCTCTGATGAAAATAAACAAGCTGTTACAGAGAACAGATATGCACGCGCATGCACACTGGGTGCTACAGAAGCAAGGATGGTTGGGAAGGAGAGGCCATTAAGTAGGAGACCTTTATGGGATTCAGAGGGCAAGATGGGAGAGGTAAAAAAGCTCTTTGTTCCCCAGAGCTCTTCACAGGGTGGCAAAGCTGTTAATGCCTATCACGGACTCCCTGCCTCAACCCCTTCCCCCCTGTTCCTAACAACCCCCAACACTACCAGCACAGCACTCTGGAATGTTCTGGAAGGTCCCTAAGGGGACTGGGCTAAGTAGCCACACAGTTAAGCTTTGGCTGGATGTAGGGATTTGCCCCCACCTACTTGCTACAGAGAATGGAGTCCTTTTGGAGTCTGGTCAGACCAAGGCAGAGGAAAACTTCTGCTCCGAGAAAAAATGCATCTGAGAATCTCATCATCAGGAGGCCCCCAGGCCTGGCAGCCAGGGCTGCAGTCCTCACCTTGGTCAAGGTGTATGTCCCCAGCAGGTTCAGCTCCAGCAGCTTCCTGAAACCCTGGGCAGAGGTCTCCTCGGGCCACTGCGGAGGTGGGTCTAAGGGTGGGGACAGAGAGGTGGAGAGAATGAGGGAGTGACACAGAGAACAGGGAAGAAACAGGGATATGGCGAGGAGGGGGCACCAGCGGAGGGCAGGGGACAGACAGGAGGGTCAGGGATCCTGAAAAGGAAGGGAGGTTGCATAACAGTGAATTAAAAAGCCGCCTCAGGCCAGAAGGCCTGGATTCCAGTATGCATCCCTGCCACTTCCTGGCTGTGTGACCCTGGGCAAGTCACTTTGCCTCTCTGTGCCTCAGCGTCCCTAGCTACAGAAGGAGGATAACACTTTGCTCTCGGGCTTAGAAGTTTCCCAAATCTGGGGGCACCTGAGTGATGCAGTGAGTAGAGCACTTGATGTCAGGTCTTGATCTCAGAGTTGTGAGTTCAAGCCCTATGTTGGGCATGGAGTCTACTTAAAAAAAAAAAAAGGGAGGGGCGCCTGGGTGGCTCAGTGGGTTAAAGCCTCTGCCTTTGGCTCAGGTCATGATCCCGGGGTCCTGGGATCGAGTCCCGCATCGGGCTGTCTGCTCAGCAGGGAGCCTGCTTCCTCCTCTCTCTGCCTGCCTCTCTGCCTACTTGTGATCTCTGTCTGTCAAATAAATAAATAAAATCTTTAAAAACAAAAAAAAAGGGGGGAAATTTGCCAAGTCAGGGCACCTGGCTGTCTGGGTCAGTGGAACAAGTAGCTCTTGACCTCGGGGTCATGAGTTCAAGCCCCCACTTTGGATGTAGAGATTATTTAAAAATAAAACCTTATACTATGTGTTGGCTAACTGAATTTAAATTAAAAAGATAAAAAATAAATAAAATCTTAAAAGAATTTTCTTTCCATGAGTCCGTATGTGTGCCTGACACTTAGTCCCATAATGTATTTGTAAAATAAATAGGAGGAGGGGGAGGGGTTCGGGTTAGAGGGTCAGAAAAATCAATGTTCAGAAGAAAAGGAGATGGAAAGATAGAAGACGAGGGGAAGAAGAAAAGAAGATGGCGGCCAGAAGGTTGAGGGAATCTTGGATTATTCTTTCCCAGGGACCCAGAGCTTGTGTCCGGGCTTCCCCGGGAAGCTGCTCAAACATCTTCAGAGAATCCACCCTGGATCCTCTGTTGGAAACAGCCTCTGCCATTTTCTAGACCCTAAACAGCTTTTTTTTAAAGTAAGCTCTACACCCAATGTGGGGCTCGAAATCATGAGTTCAAGAGTTCAAGAGTCACAGCCTCCACTGACTGAGCCAGCCATGCAGGCTGACTTTATCTCTATTCATAGCCTTTATCACCACCCGACAGACTCATATATACAGTCGATCCTGTTATTCGAGGCGTTATGCTCTACAAAATTCCAATGACCATGAATCAGTGATCATTCATCCACTGCTCCCAAGGGAAATAGGACCTATTATGTAATACGATGTAAATGTGATGGACCAAACGCGTCCCCCGCGCCCCCCCAAATTCACATACCGAAATCCTAACCTTCAATGTGATGGCATTTGGAGGGGAGGTCTATGGGGGGCATTTTCAAGTCCCAAAGATGGACCCCCTTAGAAAAGAAGCCCCAGAGATCCCCTTGTCCTATCCACCCTGTGAGGATATAGCAAGAAGAGGGCCCTCCCCAGACACGAATCTGCTGGCCTCTCAGTCTTGGACTTCCCAGCCTCCAAAGCTGTGAGAGATAGACCTTTGTTGTTTAAGCCCTCCCCATCTGTGGCATTTCTGTTCTAGAACCCCTAAGACACTATATGTACGCCCTATATACATATACTTAATAGATATTTGCGAATCCTATTAGAGCCTTAAATCCTCAAAACAACTCCTACCAGGACACTCTGTTTTATTTATTTTGCAAACAAAGAAACAAGGATCAGAGGTGCTAAGCCATTAGCTGGAGTGTGCCAGAGTCGCTAACCCATCCAGATGGCCCCAGGCCAGTTCCATCCTCTAAAACTGGCAGGCAGAGCTAGGCCTGGTCTGGGAAGGGGTGCTTCGGGCAACTAGACTTTTCTCATCACTCTCCACGCAAATCTGCAAACCCCTGGGAAGCAGTGAGGACTGAGGCTGGGGTTGCAAAAAAATGTGTGTGGGGGCGCCTGGGTGGCTCAGTTGGTTGAGCAACTGCCTTCGGCTCAGGTCATGATCCTGGAGTACCGAGATCGAGTCCCGCATCGGGGTCCCAGCTCCATGGGGAGTCTGCTTCTCCCTCTGACCTTCTCCTCTCTCATGCTCTCTCTCACTCTCTCTCTCTGAACTAAATAAATAAAATCTTAAAAAAAAATGTGTGTGTGTGTGAGTTGGTGATTTCACGAATACAGAAACCACAAATGGGGAAACTTAACTGTATCCTTTCATGTCTATTTCCTTCCTCAAGTGTGTGAATCCCAAGAAAGCAAGAATGTTTTTGTCTATTTCGTTCACTGCCTACTCCCTCATCCCTAGGAAAGAACTCAGGACATAGTAAGCACTCAGTAAATATCTCTTAAATGTACATAGAGAGAAAGGATGAACTAGTATTCACCATCTTTTTGACCCTTACAGCAATTTAAGGAGGAAAATACAGCCCAGAGAGAGTGATCCACTTGCTTAAAGTTGCCCAGCCAATAAGCAGGGGGAGGGTAATAGAAGAGGGTGTCTCTTTTATCACCGCTTTGCTGTGTGACCTCAGTGTGAACAACTCACCTCTCTGAGCCCTGGTTTACCAGCAGGAGAGATTCTTAAGAAGGGTAGTCATTGACCTGATTGCATTTTCCCTTCCAAGTCACCACACTAAGACCTATAAACTTTCATGCATAAGGGTAACTTCATAGTCATCAGCAACAAGAAGCGCCATCCACGTCACTGATTGGATAAGCTAATTGAGACCATAAGATTTCTGGAAGCTGTTTGCCCAAGATGGTTCTGGTAATTACAAGGCTGAGTAGTTCACCTTATTCAATACTCACAACAACTCTGCAATGATGATGATCATTACCATCATTCCCGTTCTAGAAATATAGGAACTGAAAGCATGGAGAGGAGAGGGCACGGGTCTGGAGGCACCCAGCAGGGATGCAACAGAGCCAGAACATGTAAGCCCGGGAGCTGGGGAATCCCAAAGCTGTACTGTCCCATCCAAGGGGACGGAGAAGGGGATGGGGAAGACGAAGGGGAAACTGAGGTGGGGGAGGAAGGGATGGGAAGCCGGGTTGACAGCAGCGGAGAATGGCCTGTGGGCCTCACAACTCACGGTAGCCAGCGTTGTTGACCACACAATCCAAGCGGCCAAAACGGCGGACGGTCTCAGAAACGAGGGTCTGGGGACAAAGGTGTCTTGTAAGTGAGCAGTGCCGGCACCCAGCCTTGAGGAGTCTGAACTCCCAAAAGCAAGGTGGGGAGGGGGAAGCTGGATCACAGCTGAGGCGGACTCCCCCAAATCAGCAAGCATGGCAGGAGAAGAGGAAACAGGAAGCCAGGGTTGCCAGAGACTGGAGGGCTGCGTATATTCACACAGCAGAGAGCTCAGCGGGGTCGGGGTGGGGGACAGGATGCGCCATCAGAGAGACACTGACTGAAGGGAAGGGTTAGAAACCCAGAGGCAGGAGAGAAAGCTCTTCCGGAAGGAGGTCCACTGTGAGGAGTTTTTTTGTTGCAGTCTCTGTGACAGGTGTGCCAAGAGCCCTGAAGTAGGGAGAGATAAGGAAGAACTTTCCCAGGAGACCCAGAACCTGGCCAGCAGGGAAAGCTTGAAAATGAGGCTGAGCCTAAACCTTTGGGAGGAGACAGGGATGAAAATAGCTCACCCTCACATCTTCCTCCCGAGTCACATCACAGAGGAGAAAGACGGTTCCAGCAAGCTCCTGCTCCAGGGCCCGGCCCCCGGACTCTGCAGAGAGAAAAGGGCTGGAGGCCTGGACGCCTGGGTCTGAGGGAGGAGGGGGCTGGGGGTATGGACTTCTGGGTCTGAGGGAGGAGGGGGCTGGGGGCTGGGATTCCTGAGTCTGAGGGAGGAGGGGGCTGGGCGTGAGGACTGAGGGACACTCACCATCTTTGTCACAGATAACTACTTGGGCCCCGCTTTGCACTGAGAATGGAAGAAAAGGTTAGCCCCCCACCAAGAGACTTTGGCAAAGTCCTCTGCTGCCCTCTTGTGGCCACCTGGAGTGGGGGCCCATCTTCCCAAACGTTCCCCTCGTGACCCCAAAGTCTCATGATGATCCTCTAGAGCAAAGGGCAGAAAACTTGACACATATTCTCCCTGGCCACTCCAGGTGCCTGCTGGGGTTCCTGGGCCCCCCATCCCTGGTTCCAGAATAAACCCCAAACCCGCAAGCGCCATTCCCCAACCACCCACTTTGTAGATATAATAACTGAGACCCAGAGAAAGGGAATAACCATTTTTGGAGACCCGCCAAAAGCTCAGGCCCCAGGCTGATACTGCCTACCCTTTCATTAGCATTGCAAATTGGGTTTTAATAAGAACCCTGGCTCGGGTACTGAAGATCCCACACCCACGAGTTCCCAGGGTCTCTCGTCTGCCAGGCTCCACTCACTACTCCTGAGCAGCCAGACCCCTACTCACCGAAGGCTCTCACGATCCCGGCTCCGATGCCGCGCCCGCCCCCTGTCACAACCACCACCTTCCCGGCATAGCGCGTTCCCGTGGCCATTCCGCTTCTGTCTGTCTTTCCCTGCCACTCTTCTGTGCTTCTTCCCACCTCCAAAGTCGGGTGAGGCCGTGCAGCAGAACCATTAAATAGGGGCTGGTCCTCGAAGCCCGGCCCTGGGGGGGCGTTGCCAGGGAGGCCAGAAGCCTGGCAGTTTGGCCCCGGCCCCCTCCGCCCTCAGACCCAGGAGTCCGGCTCCCCCCCACCCATTCCCTCCTTCCTCAGAGTCAGGATTTACGGCGTCCAGCCCCCTCCCCCCTCAGACCCAGGGACCCCGGCCCCAGCTCTCCATTTCCAGACCTACAGGTTCCGGACCCTCAGGACACAGGAGTCCACGACTCCAGCTCTGCCCCGAAGAGACCCCAGCGTCACAACCCCAAACAGACAGAGAGAAAGCTATTGACTAAAAGTTCAAAGTTTTAATCCGAATTTGGACAAGTGGTGGGAAAACCAAACTTTGGCCATAGAAACGTCTCCCTCTCCTGGCTACCGAGGGGACCAGACCACGCCTCCAGGCGCCCTGAGTGGCTCCAGATCGCGGGGCGGTACCTCCGGGCCACGCCCTCACGCTCCGATTGGCTGCGGTGCGCCGGCGGGTCAGAAGCTGGACTGCAGCAGCGTGACTCGCAGAGGCCACGCCCCCTCCTCTTGGGTCAGGGCGGGAGGGGCGGTCCCGGACTCCCACGTGGGCTCCCAGGAGGCGGGGCCTGCGCCGCGCCCACCACCTCCTGGGGACAACCCCGCGGGGCGGGAATTAGCCACTGGAGATCTGGGGGGCGAGGTCACCTGGGGGCTGGGTTCTGACGGAGGTGCTGGCGCAGGGGGAAGAGGGTCTCCTCGGGAGTCCAAGTTTCCACCTGGACGGCACGAGGGGGTAGTGAGAATGGCAAACTTTGGGACACAGGAGCCGGACCCCCAAGGCCTTTCCTCTCAGACCCGGGAGTCGAGCCCGCAGTCCCTTCCTCTCTCAGACCACAAGTCTAACCCCACTCCCACCCCCAGACTCAGGAGTCTCGAACCCCTGTCCCCTCCTGCCTGGGATCCGGAACTCCCAAACCCTCTAGGGCGCTCTCCCCATCCGGACATAGGATCCCAGCAGCTCTCAGCACCCTCCCGACCAGAACCAAGGATTCCAGGCTCTGGCTCCCTCTTCCCCCAATCCCAGGAATCCAAGGTCCCCAGCCCCTCTTCACCTGTCATCATTCTGTGCCACTGCGACGCCTCAGTAGCCAGAGCTTGAGAGAGGCTGAGGACTCTCTCCCGGTGCCCTTCGGCTGTCGGCAAATAAGGGGTGGTATTCCTGGGACTAGGGGAAAAAAAGAGATTTGAGGGACGTCTACAAGGAGCCAGTTCCACTGTGCCGCGCGCGTCCTTCTGGGAATTGTAGTGCCTAGCCTGTGTCCCTAAAAGACTTTAAACAGGCTGTGTCCCTCAAAAAACCTGAGTGCATTGTGGGATTTGTAGTCTAGCCCTCCCTAAATTTCACCCGCTTTCCTGACACAGGAGCGGAGTTTGATACCGACCCAGAGAAACTGCAGTTCTCATGCAGATCTACCGGCTTTCTGATGCCCTAAGGAAGTCAAGCATCTCTAAAAGGTTTTGCAGGCTGTACTTCAGTACTCAAAAAACAGCAATAATAATACTTTCCCTTTGGCAACTCGATTTCCTCCTTCTTGCCCCACTCTCCAGTTCTTTACCTGCTCCAGGATCCAGAGCTTCTGATCCATTTGGGGGCTCCTGAGTGTCCCTGGACTGGCTGCAAAGGAATTGGGGCATTAAAACTCCTCCTCACCAGGAAGTTCCCATGTTCTCATTTTGAGGGTGAAATGAGGGGGGCTCTGAGAGGGAGTGAAATAGCCTCAGAGACAATGTTTAACTTTACATGCATTCCTGGAAAACAGCAAGCATTAAGAAAATCCGCCCCCACCCCCCAAAACAGAGCCTTTTGCCTTCTGGGAAATGGCTTACCACAGAACCTCTCTTCCTTTATAGGACCTCCACAGGACTGACAGATGACCACCCCCTAATTTACCTACGACAAGGCCAGGAAAGGGCCCTCCCAATTCAAATTCACAATTTTTGGCTCATAAAGAATGAACTGAACTGCTTGTCCCCTTCAAACTAACTAGACACAGAGATAAACATTCGGTGTTCAGCCGAGATGTCTCCTGATTACAAAAATAATCCCAGCTGTAAAATCACCCCACCTATGACTTGTCTAATTACTCCCTACAAAAGTCTCAGATGAAACCATGGGCTGAGACATTCATCTTCAGATCTGGAATGCTCTCCCCATTGCGACAGGATGAATATAATCATTCTCTTACTTGCTCATTGTTTTCCCCCTTGATAACACATAGTAAGTAAAAAAAAAAAAAAAAAAAAAAGCGGAACCCACAGTCCTGAACTGTGACCCCCATCCTGAAGGAAAAACTTTGGTGATGTGAAGAGGTCTCTGCCTCCCCCACCTGCACCCCCCTAGGGGAGCCAGCAGCAGCAGAAGGACACACTGGGGTGAACCTCCAATCCCAGCTCTGGGAAAAGAGGGAGGGAAATGCCCATTTTACAGACGGGAAAACTGAGGCTCGCACTACGAGCGGAGGACCCACTACCACCCCACTGCCCCCACCCCCACGTTGCACCCTCTGTTCCCTTCACCCTTGGTTCTGTGTCAGGCTGGTGTCTGGCAGGGGACAACGTCCTTCCCAGAGTGAGAAGCCGGGGGGAGGCTGGGCGAGGGAGAGGCCGTCCAAACTCCTGGTTTCGGCGTATTCTCTCCATCTGCTCCTGAGCACTCATCCGAGGCCGGGCGAGGGGAGCCTGGGGAGATGAGAAACACTCTGAGGCCCCAAATTCGGGGCTCCTCTTTCTCTCTTCCCTGAACCACTCAGCCTCCAGTCTTGCCCTTTCCAGTAAGTTCCATCCCTAGACTCAGAGGGATCTTTAAGCAGCCAGAGCTGAGGCTCTCCTCCCAGGCCTCCGAGCACTCTCAGGACAAAGGTGTTTGAGGTCCTCCCTGCCTCTCTGGCCTCATTTTCAGCAGCTGCCCTGCTCGAATCCATCAGGTCAAAGTGAAGAAAGTTTAGTCATCATTTTTAGCCCTGCTCGAATCCAAAGCCACACTCTCAACTCTCAGTTCCTGGTGATGAAAAACAACTCTGAGTCAGCTTAGACCCAACAGAAGGAGGAATGACAGACATTCACTAAATTGTTAGGAGGATCCTTTTGGATTGGCCTTCAAAAGGGCTTTGTGAGCTCTCGCTCTCTCTCTCACTCCCGAAACCAGATGGATGACACACACAGGGACAGCGCCATAACGCCATGTGGTAAGTCGAGGGGGTTGGCCACAAGCCAAGGACCTTCCAGAAGCTAGGACGGAGGCCTGAAACAGATGCTTCCCCAGCACCTTTCAGAGCAAGCAGGGCCTCACTGACACCTGAACCACGGCCCTCTAGCCTTAAGAACTTCAAATGCGGGAGGACAGAGATAAATCAAAGAAGAAGAAGGGGGAAAAAACACTCAAACGAAACCAGAACTCTGGAGAGAATCCCAAGGGTGTGGCTGGCCACCCTGTTTGCTGAGAGATTCTGCATGTGATGTGTGGATCTGAGAAATCAGCTCAGCGGAAATGCCACCAGCCTGAACTGAAGGGAAAAGGCTGGGGAGGAAATGCAGGAAGGCTGTCATTGGGGCAAGAACCAGGCGGACAGACCTCTCGGGCCGCAGACGTGTCATCCTTCAGGAAAGGGGGGGCCATGTGGACACAGACACATACAGTGGGAATGCCAGGGGCCACCTGGAGCTCTCTTGCCCCTAGCCAAGACGCCTGGGAACAGACCCCTTCCCGGGTGCCTTCCCAAAGGGCATGCTTTTGGACTTCAACAAACAAAACCAGAGGGAAGAGAACCCTTAGATGCAGCCTCTAACTAGAAGATTCCAGGGAGCCGCCTTGGATCAGCTGCCTAGCGGAGGGCCAGACGCTGCT
>ML103711.1:110822-179205 GCA_003697995.1 Taxidea taxus jeffersonii | reverse complement strand
CGCGCCTGCCGACACTGCGCGCGCCTGCCGACACTGCGCGCGCCTGCAGACCGCGCTCAGAGAAAATCGTGCGTACGCAGTCCCGTCTCACTGGCTTCTGGGAGTGCTCCGAGCTCACCCAGCCTGTGACCAAGCGTCTCTGTCTCTGGCAGAGTCCCACCTGGAGTCTCCGGACCCCGTAGCTCCCTGAGCTCTCCCAGGTCGGAGTCTCCCCGGATCTTGTGGGGACCCCTCGCACAGAGCACCGGCCCGTGCCACAGAGCACCGGTCCGTGTCACAGACCACTAGGAAATCTCGGCTCTGTCTCCGCAGCCGACTTCCCCGCTCTAATACCTGTGAGCTCTGCGACAGTCAGACACCCCCGATCCTTCTGTGACCCTGTGGGACCTGAGTCCACGTTGTCCCCGTGAGGTCTTCACCCCAGTTTAGCCTCTGGAGTGATGTCCCTCCGTGGAGCCAACTTTTAAAAGTTCTGATTTTGTGCTCCGCCGCTTGCCAGGAGCCGGCCCCTCCCCCTGGGGTCTATCTTCCCGTCGCGTTGGATTCACTTCTCCGCTGGTCCTACCTTTCAGAAAGTGGTCGATTTTCTGTTCCTAGAATTGTTGTTTTTCTTCTCTTCGATCTCCTGTTGGATTTGTAGGTGTTCGGAATGGTTTGATAGGCTATCTAGCTGATCTCCTGCTGGCTGATGTTGTCTCAGCCTCCTACTTCTCCGCCATCTTGACTCCTCCCCCCAACACCAGTGCTTTTTACATCAATCCAACCTGCAGAAACAAACGTGGAATTGAACCCATGGCAAACCAGACCTAAGAGCTTATTATTTTAATAAAATTATCACCAAGACACTACACATAGCTAGAAAATTAGATGGAATTCTGGGAAGTTAGGACAGTCAAGGACCAGGCTTTAGGTTATTTTACGTGCATAATACATGAAAGGTCATAAAACTCCATTTTAGAGATCTCATTTTGATATTTCAGCTTAACGGGCTAGAAAGAAGATAGATTTATTTTAAAAATAGATTTTCTTAGCCATGTACCTCATTAGTTTAATGAGATACTATGAAACTAGGAAACGTGGATATTTATTGTTTTACCCCTTTAAGACACCATAGCATGCTATTGAAATATAACCTGAAAATGAGACAAATCCTCTATCAATTCAGTTCATAATCACTTCTTCCACATCGATTAATAACTAATGGCCATACGAGGCCCTTGTGATGTATTACAAAAAGATATACTTGGTTCCTGCTTTCATGGTGCTTCTATTGTATAATTACAAATGAGCTAAGACTAAAAGTTGTAGGAGTTCAGAGAGCCTATGGCCAGAGAATTTCACCTGGTCTGGATGGACAGAAATAGCCTAAAGAATTGGTACTTAAGCTAAATTTTTTTTTTTAAGATTCCATCCATTTATTTGACAGAGAGAGATCACAAGTAGGCAGAGAGGCAGGCAGAGAGAGAGGAAGGGAAGCAGGCTCCCTGTTGAGCAGAGAGCCCGATGTGGGGCTCGATGTGGGGCTCAGTCCCAGGACACTGGGATCATGACCTGAGCCGAAGGCAGAGGCCTTAACCCACTGAGCCACCCAGGCGCCCCGGTGCTTAAGCTATGAGTAGAAAAGCAAGTAGAAATCTTTACTGAGCACTTGCATGCCAGGCACTACATTGGTTGGTTTACCCAACCTGAGAGATACTGTTCCAAGTGTCCAGATCTCTTTCTAGAGATTTTACCTTTAAGCAGAAGTTGGAAGGCTGAACATCTACTCTTACCAAACATCTTTGTACCTGGAATCCCAGCTATAACTTGGGTTCCACCAACCAGAAGCTCCTATTTGACTTTTGAACTTGGACTTGAGTATGTGGGAGAGACATGCTGAACTTGAGACTTGCTGGAACAGTAATTGCAGGTGTGGCAGTGTCTTCCTGATCGTTGGATAACAGTTAGTGATCTGACAGTACTCCAATCATGGCTACAGTGGTGTGATTCTCGAGCTGAAGCCACAAAATCTATGTGAAACCCCACCTCCCTCGTGGCAGAGGTAACTGCTCTCCTGGTGGGCTATTTTTGGGGAGTTGTTCTGAAAGTGGTTCCTGAAAGCTCAGTATATAGAATGCTCTTCTAACTTTTCTAATGATTTTTCTAAGTACCAGTTCCCTGTATAATTTCTTCTCCATGATATAATAATCATGGTGTGTTCTATCTGCTACTGAGCCATGGATTGGGCAGTGTTTGGTGCCAGAAGTGCTTGCAGACCATTAAGAAAAGATATCTGGGATCTGTTGGCTGACCTGGTTTGGCTGGAAGGGTATGAGGTACTAGAAGTCCATAATAGTCACTGGGCAAGTGTTACCTACATTATAACCTGGGGTTATTTAGATTATGACCTGTGGTTAACTGAAATGAAGTGCCCAATGAAAGTGTTTCTAAGATTTAATTGAGTTGTTCCAGTAATGAAGTCACCTTTGAAAAATTAACAGCAATTTGTATTACTGAACTAAGATTTTGAGAATCTTCTGTCTTTTTGCAGAATTCATATAGCTTGTGCATAAACTAAACAAGTGAGTTACATGGAGGATATGATTGCAGGCACTACCCTTATATCTTTCAAATATTTGGTGGTGATACTTTTCTCTATGATTGCCCTAGGATTGTGGTTTTACTTTGGCTTATTACTTATCACTTTGCTAGGGAGTTAAGGACTAGGTTTTGGGGGAGGTTTACTTTGGGGGCGTGTCTTTCTACCTTGAAAGCATCATGAAAATGTCAGGAAGTTAATTAATAGTTGCTGAGTATACTGTTGTAACCCTTTGCTCAGGGGTGGGGAAATTTATTCACAGAACTGGTTTGCAGAAGCATGGAGCTCCCTGTGACCCTAACTCAGCACAGAATTTCTATTTATCACTTGTCAGTGGACCACAGTGGCACTCGACCAGAATTAGAATGTAACAATCCCCAGAAAGTCTGGGTACTTCACTCTGCCCAATATACAGTCACCCTGGTAAATAGTTACAAGTCCTTTGGAGAAAGAGTAAGAGAAATAATCAAGTATCTACAAGGATGCAAGATTTCTCTCTGACTGTACCTAATCTCCAGTGCTACAACCTCGGTCTGAAAATCAGGTGTCTACATTATTCACCACTATGTTCTCAGCACATTGTTGGTACCTAAAATAAATGAGGATTAAACAGATACGTGTGATCTTTATGATACTTCCTTTTCTAAAGAATGGTGAAACTTTCATTCCAGCTATCTTCTTCTAGTAGAGATGAAGTTTTTAGTACTAGGCATTATAATTCAGAAAGGTTTTGAATTCTGCTAAGACAAGATTTGATGTGAAATCATTTGGAGGACAAAGCATGGTTTGGAATGGGTAATAAACATTATAAATTTCCTCAATTCTCAGTGATTTGTATTTGAAAGAACTTTCATTTACAAAAAAGAACAGAATAATTACTTACTTTCAGAAATGTTAGGAAGACATTAGTCACATAGGGCAATTATGATATTCTATTATGTACTTGTTTGCTTTTACCATTTAATATTGAGCAAACATTTTGTGAAATATGAAAATGGTGCATATTTAATAAGACAAGAGGTCAAGGAAACAAAAGAAAGGAGTAAACAAAAATGAAGCATCACTAAGACTTGATTTCTTATCAGATTTTGTTGAAAAAGGGGGGTATATAGTATTTGTTGCTTATCTAAATAAGAATTAATAAAGAATTTGTTTTTTCACTAAAAATTAAGTTGCATTATTTTAAACTTCTAGAATAAATTATTGGAATGAGCAGAGACATCTTTCTAAATAACCAATATATTATGCCAACAGAGAAGTATCTATACAGGAAACCAAGAATCTACATGTCATATTTTGCTAGTGCAGGGCAGATGAATTTGCTTTACCTACCCGCCTCCCACCATCTGCCTGGTATCAGCCTCGATGCCACTTCCATCCCCACCACATTGACACCCCATCCCCACCACTTAAGAGTTGGGCTATCCACTCTTCCTAAGCACTCTCATCTTGTCATAGTCTAGCATACATTCTTCTGTAATGCTTATTGGTTGCAATTTCATATTTTCTCATCCGATGTCCAAATTGAAGAGAGGGGCTATATTTTATTTCAGATAACATCCCCAATACTCAAAGCATGTCCAGGCACAAAGCAGCCACCAATAAACATGAGTTGAATAAACAAGGAGACAAAACATGACACCTGACATCATCTCTACTGACCAGAACATCTCAGTTTTGAAGGAGAAGGATCTGGTCATGCAGAGAAACAAGGGTGGAGGTTTGACCTTGGGCTTAGAAGACCCACAAGCTGGACTTGCTTTTTCTTCTAAGGATCAGCGGCATTTTGAACTTTGGGGAAAAGCATAAATCATAAATGAAATAATTTATAATTTGGACTTCACTAAAATTAAAATCTTCTCCAAAAGATAATAAATGAGAAGATAAATAATAGACTGGAATAAAATATTTTCAAAAGAGACATCTGATAAAGATCTGTTATCCAAATTGTACAAAGAAACTCTTTAAGCTCAACAAAAAGAAAACAGCCAGATTTTAAAATGGGCCAAAGACCTTAACAGACACATCATTAAAGAAATTATACAGAGATGGCAAGTAAGTATATGAAAAGAAGCCCCACATCATATGTCATCAGGGAAATGCAAATTAAAACAACAATGAAATATTACTTCACACCTATTAGAATGACCACAATTTGGAACACTGACAACACCAAATGCTGATGAGGATGTGGAGCAACAGGAACTCTCAGTTACCTCTGGTGGGAATGCAAAAGGTACAGCTACTTTTGAAAGACAGTTTGGTAGTTTCTAGAAAACTTAACATACTTTTACCATCCGATCCAGCAATTATGTCCCTTGGTACTTACCTAAAGGAGCTGAAAAATATGTCCACATAAAAATGTGAACACAAATGTTTATAGCAGCTTTATTCATGATTGCCAAAACTTGGAAGCAACTAAAATGTCTTTTAGTAGGTAAATAGATATACCACGGTATATCCAGAGAATAGAATACTATTCATACTAAAAACAAATGAGCTATCAAATCATGAAAAGACATAAAGGAATCTTAATGAATATTATTAGTTGAAAGAAGCCAAGCTGAGAAGGTTGTATACTGTCTGATTCCACCTATATGACGTTCTAGAAAAGGCAAAACTATGGAGTTGTCAAAAGGATCAGTGGTTCCTGGAGATGGAGTGTGGGAAGGATGAATAGGCAGAGCACACATTTTTAAGGCAGTGAAAACACTCTGTATGATATTATAATGATGGGGATATGTCATTACCCATATGTCTAAACTCACAGAATATTCAACAACAAGAATGAACCCTAAAGTAAAGTATGAACTTCAGGTAATTATGATGTGTAAATACTGGTTCATCAATTTGTAACAAATGTACCATGCATATTTTCTGACCACAACATTATGAAACTTTAAATCAATCACAAGAAAAAATTTGGAAAACCACAAATACATGGAGGTTAAAGAACATCCTACGAAAGAATGAGTTGCTTAACCAGGAAATTAAAGAATAAGAAAATACATGGAAACAAATGAAAATGAAAACAAGATAGTCCAAAACCTTTGGGATGCAGCAAAACCAGTCACAAGAAGGAAGCATATAGCCATACCAGCCTAACTCAAGAATCAAGAAAAATCTCAAATATACAGTCTAATCTTACACCTAAAGGAGCTAGAAACAGAACAGCAAATAAAGCCTAAATCCAGAAGCAGAAGGGAAATAATGAAGATTAGAGCAGAAATAAATGATAAAGAAACAAACAAACAAACAAAACACCAGTAGAACTGGTCAATGAAACTAGGAGCTGGTTCTTTATGAAAGAATTAATAAAATTGATAAGCCCCTAGCCAGACTTAGCAAAAGGAAAAGAGAGGAACCAAATAAATAAAATAATGAACAAGAGAGGAAGGATCACAAGCAATAGGACAGAAATACAAACAATTATAAGAGAATATTATGAAAAACTATATGCCAACAAACTAGACAGTCTTGAAGTAATGGATAAATTCCCAGAAACACATAAACTACCAAACACTAGAACGGGAAGAAACAGAAAATTTGAACAAACCAATAACCAGCAAAGAAATTTAGAGAGTAATCAAAAATCTCCCAACAAGCAAAAGTCCAGGGTCAGTGGCTTCCTAGGGGAATTCTACCAAACATTGATCTCATCTTCTAATTCACTGGACTCATTGTTATATCTTCTGGCAAACATATTCTGCCCTTTGGAACAAAGATCTCCAAATCAACAGAACTGAAAATTGCAAGGATGGCATCTTCGGTTGTGAAATGAGTTCTTTGACCAGGACCAACATTGTACAGAACGCCATGACAGTGAATAAAACATTCTGAAAGTCCAAAACAAGTAAAGAAAGAAAATAAATAAAATTATTACTTATTCTTCTCAAACTGTTCCCAAAAATTGAAATGGAAGGAATACTTCTAAAGTCATTCTATGAGACCAACATTACCTCAATTCCAAAACCAGACAAAGACCCCACTAAAAAGAAGAATTACACCAATATCCCTGATGAACATGAATGCAAAAATTTTCAACAAAATCCTAGCAGATAGAATCCAGCAGTACATGAAAAAAATTATTCACCACGGTCAAGTGGGATTTATTCCTGGATTGTAAGAGTGGTCCAATATTTGCAAATAAGCCAAAATGATGTATCACATTAATAAAATAAAGGATAAGAACCATGTGATCCTCTCAATACATGCAGAAAAAGCACTTGGCAAAGTACAGTACCCATTCTTGATTTAAAAAACCCGAAGCAGGGATAGAGAGAACATACCTCAACATCCCAAATGTACCACTCCGGTGGGGGGATGTTGATAATCAGGAAGCTATGCATATATACAGGCAGAAAATATATGAGAAACCTCTGTACCCTCCTCTCAAGCCTAAAATTGTTCTAAAAAACATAGTCTTAAAAATCTTTTGTCTTTTAAACTTTTCTATTTTCTAATCCATTGGTTTCTACCATTATCCTTATCATTCTTTTCCTTCTAATTACTTTGAGTTTAATTATTTTCCTAGTTTAAGATGGTAATTTAGACAATTGATTTTGAAAATTTCTTCTTTTAAAGCACAGGCTTTCTAAAGCTATGTTTTCCACTAAGCACAGCTTTGGCTGTATCACGTATGTTTTGGTATGTTGTGTTTTCACCATTATTGAGTTTAAAATATTTTTAAATTTCTCAATTTCTTCAAGCCATTGGCTATTCAGCAGTGTTTTGCTCATCTTCCAAATACTTGTAACTTTTTTAAAGGTGTCTACTTCTTACTGATTCCTAATTTAATTTATTTTATATTTTTGAGATATTATATATGCCAGTATATTGACTGTTGTGGTGAATGTCTCATGTACATCTGAAAAGTGTGTGTATTCTGCAGGTTCTTGGTGTACTGTTCTATGAATATTAATTATGTGGAGTTAGTTAATAGAATTGATGACATGTTCTATATCTTTACGAATACTTTGTCTATAATTACTAAGAATGGAGTGTTAAATTTTCCTGTTATGCTATGGATATCTTTCTCAAATTACGAAGGGTTTTGCTCCATCAATTGTGTTGCTCTATTATTATCTATACATATTTAGGATTCCTATGTCTTAGTAATAAATTGCCCCTTCCAATACCAAATAATCATTTTCTTTACTCTGTTTCATAATAACAGTATTATCAATATAAATATTGATGGAATAATACCAGCTCTCTTATGCTTTTATAACAGGTCTTTCTTCATTGTTTTTGCTTTTACTGTATGCATGTCTTTGCATTTAATGTGTATTATTTTGTAGACAACTTATAGTTGGGTCTTGCTTTTTTGTAATTTTTAGTGTCAATTTCATTTACATTCAGTAAAATTATTGTTATGTTTGGCTCAAGCCCACTACCTTCCTATTTGTTTTCCATTTGTGCTTTTGTGTTTTTGTTCTTTTGGTCCTCCTTTTCTTGTCTTTTGGGGGGTTAACCAACTATCTTCTAATATAACATTTATTTCCTCTACTTATTTCTTAGCTATATTTTTTTAGTTTTTTAAAAGATTTTATTTATTTATTTGACAGACAGAGATCACAAGTAGACAGAGAGGCAGGCAGGGGTGGGGGAGGAAGCAGGCTCCCCTCTGAGCAGAGAGCCCGATGCGGGGCTCGATCACTACTTGAGCCAAAGGCAGAGGCTTAACCCACTGAGCCACCCAGGAGCCCCTCTTTTTAATTTTTAAGTGGTTGTTATGGCACTATACCCTTTTTATTAATTTATTGTATTTTAAGTGATTACTCTAAATAATAAAATGCATCCTTGAACGGTCAGAATCTAATTCGAATCAGTATTGTACCATTTCACATTATACTGGATATTTGACACTTCCTACCTCCTATTTCAAACTGTTCACTTTCACCTGCATTTCCCACTTCACACATGTAATAGCCTTAGAACAATGTAACTCAATTTACTTGTCAATCTCCTGTACTTTGCTTTATTGTGTAATATCCTTGGCTTCTACATATGTTCTAAACCTCTCCTTACACTGTTATTGTTTTGCTTTCAACAAAAAAAAGTCAATTGTCTTTTAAGGAAAAATGAGGGGGAAAAAACAGACTTTTACATTTACCGATTTACCATTATTTTCTTAGCTCCAACTTTCTACCTGACCTCACTTTCTTTTAGCCTAAAAGACATCCATTTCCCATAGCACATTTCTATCTACAAGATTTTCTGTCAAATTCGCCAAAATGGCAGTAGGATATTGGTCCTGCTTGCCATTGTTAGATCGATCGTTTTTCTAATTTCCTATCAGTTTATGGATTGGCTACCATTAGGATACAGAATCCACATTTAACCTAATCAGATGTAGATGAACTTTAAGGATGAGTTACATAGGACCAAGTATTGCTGACTATAGCTATCTCTTCAACAGAAACTGCAGCTAGGTTAGTTTAACCTATAATATTAATGCCAGCCACCATTAACTGAGAGTTTATGAGGCTTTAGTCTAGTTTGATAGTTATCAGAAATTATATTATCTATCCTCAGAGTTACCTAAAGAGGTAGTTATTTTTATGTCTCAAAGATATTAAATACAGTTTCTAAAGTCACAAAAATCATTTGTTGTAGAACTGGAATTCAAGCCTCAGCTGCATGACTTCAAAGACTGCATATTCTTAAAAGCCACGATGCTGTGACATTTCCTATAGGAGTTACTGGTTGCTAACAATGCCCAGAAGACCTGCTTGAAGATGTGCTGTAAAACAAAAGAATGATGAGTAGAAAACAATTGTTCAAGAATGATGAAATTTTAGTTGGGAGGTGTTGGCATTAGAACTTTTTAGGCATACAGAGCTAACTCTAGGTAGATGTCTTACATATGGTTACAAAGTTGTTTATAAATGTGTTTTTTACTAGAAAGACACAATATGAGCACCAGTGTTGCATGAAATGTTGAATCACAGTATTGCACACCTGAAACTAATGCTACACTATATATTGACCAACTGGAATTTACATTAAAACATTAAAAAAGTGGTAGAAATATTAACCATGAATACAGTTATATAAATGCTCTATTTTCATGAAAAAGTTCTTAGAAAATTTAGTCTTTTAAATAGATAATAGGAGGAATGAAAAAATAATAAACCAAAATTCAGATGAATTCAGAAGTCATCTTTGGATGGTGAAATTATATCTTCTTTATTTATGTTATTATGCTTTCCTGTATTTTTCAATACAATCCAAAAGATGGCTTTTATCATAAAAATGTATTTCCCCTTTGATGTTATGAAAGGCTCAAAACACTTGAAACATGTAGCAGCTATGATTTTTTTATTCTGTTAATACATCTGTGCAGGAGATTTTCTCTTTGACTCTTCCTAATCCAACCAAAGTCCCCATCCTGCCAGGCTGGTGGGAAATGTAGCCTTAGATACTCTTGGAACTCTCCCTCCTAAGAGTCCTACAAAGGCCCTGGATGTTTTATGAATAGTACATCTGAAATCCCCATTTTTCATTGATCCACACTGATTACTGCTCAAATGGCCAGTGTCCAGGAAGACCTGGGTGTTTGAGGGCCAACAGATCTCTCACTATCTTCTCATCCAGCATGTAGGAAACTGCCATTTTCCTGAGGTCCTGCTATTTGTAGGATTTATGGCCCTCTTCTACTTCCTAGGCTTGAGTAAATCATCTAATATTTCTCTCAAGTCCCTCAAAGCACTTACCTCTCTTCCCTTTTCTCAGTGGGATAAATATCTTTTTAGTAAGGCTTTCACAGAAAGTAGGGAGAGATCCTGTCTTTAGGCATTAAAAAAACAAAACAAAGAAACCCCTCCATTTGTTCTTTATGATGAATAGACAGCCAAGGATTTTTGGCAGTCAGTGGTGAGCAAAGCTTCAGCTAGGTGCTGGACTTGAAAGGAAGTCACAACCCAGCTGGGAAGATAGGACACCCATATGGAGAAATAATCATCCCTAGAGGGCCAATGATAAATATTAAGTATAAATTGGTTGGTATTAGTTTTATTATCATCTCTTCCCAGTGTCTTTAAATCTTTTCCTAATGTTTTTACTTCCCTTTCCTTTATCTGCGTGTTTTTTTTTTTTTCTCCATATGTCCTTAATCAGTATCCTCAGTCCTTTCTCCCAAATGGAAGCAGACAGATTTCTTCCTTCCTACACAGATTACTCAGTGGGTATGTCAGAGAATTTTTGTTTTTCTCACAAAGCAAATTAGAAATTGGAAATGTCAGGTAGACAGATGTGTGAAAAGTTCTTGTCAGGTACAGGAAGAAAGATGATTCAACATCTATACATATAGGAAACACAACAGCATTTGGTGCTATTATGTTTTGGAGAGTATAAATCTCATAAATTATTTCAACAAAATCTCTGCCCTATAGAAAGTTCCTTGAGAAACACCACCTTGTTTAAACATTAAAATGATACTGCAGCACAACTGACTCCCTCTCTTATTTCACCCCCCAAGTTATCAATTTGAGAAACTTTTTATGGAACATTTCTTTCTTCTCTAAATATGCCTTCATTAATGAAAGAAATCTAAGGTTTTCTTAAATGAGCTAGTTTATCCAATACAGTATAATCTCATTTAGCTTTCTTGGTCACCTCAGTGTCTGTCTTTTTAATCCATTAGAGAGGGAAAAAAATGAGGAAGATGAAGAATAAAGGAATATCTATTTACAATTTTCTAATATCAGAAGATTGGAATGAAACACAGAGAAGCCTATTTAACCCCCTAGTCTCCCTCCAACATTTCCTCAGTGCTCACGTTTCTTATAACTGTTACCATTTTGAAGCAGACATTGATTCTTAAAATTTCCTATTTTCAGGATCTCAAGAACACAAGAATAGTGTATACTAATGCATATTGGATTGTGCATTATTTTTCTGAGTTGAAAGAAGATTTCTTCTTGGACATCACAGTTTTAGTATCAAGACTTGGGTTCTAATCCTCACTTGCATTTCTGGACAAGAAGTATTAGAGATGTGACCTTTACTCTGTGTTTCTCATTATTAGTAAGATGAGGGAGAGATAAGAACCAAGCTCCTAGGACTCAGTTGGGAGGGATACAAGAGCTACTCCAATAGTCACAAAGACTATAACACAGAAAGTATGTATTTGGAATTTTTAAATTCTTTCTTCAATAAAAAGTAAAAGTGAAACTAATTTGTGAGTTCTATCCAGAGGTTTGGGATTTGTCTGTGTATTTTTCCTCTCTTTGGATGTATATCAGATGTCACTAGACAGAAGCTGAAGAGTTCTGAGGAGAGCCTTCTAAAATATGCATATTCCTGTGACGTGCTTTCTGCCAAACACGTGATTTGCTTCTACCATTTCTTGACTTTGATGTCCGTTCATAACCTAACTGTGATATCATTTGGTGTTTTGCATCTCAATTCCAAATTATCAGTTGCCCTTCACTACCTTCTATTTTCTCCTGCTGGCTTTGCCATGTGCTGGCCCACAACAATTGGCTTTGTTCTTCTTGCCTCTGGAAATTATCCTGGCAGGGATGTCTGGCAGAGTTCAGGACTGTGCTCTCCACAGGAGCATAGGAAGTAATTTAAAAGCTATTTTGGAGACAGAGCCAAGGGAAGAAGTGTAAGACGATTATATTACAGGCTAGTACTTTATAACTCAGTATTTGTTTACCTATTGGATTCTTTTAGCTCTTTTCCTCAAAAGAGAGCAAGCTTCTAAAACTTCTTCAGTCCTAAAATGAAAGATAAACCTTATTTAAATTTTAAAAGACAGAAGAGCATTAATGGTATCTAAGAGTGTGTGCGGTTCACTGCATTTATTTTATTTTTTATTTTTTTACTCTTTTAGTTTTAAGTAAACATTTCATGAAGGAAATGCAATAGATTCTGTGTGGATACCAAGATGAAGCAGAGGCAGACTATGTATTAAGAAGCATTACCTATTGAATAAAGGCAAAAATGCTAGAAAATAAAATAAATAAATAAAATGTTAGAGGAATACATCTCATGGAAATTTAGAGGAAAGGGAGATTATTTCTAGAAGGGGAAATTGAGAAAGCTTTTCTGTGGAGGGAGTTGTCCTTTTCCTCTTTCATTATTAATTGGTATTTGTTGTGCAAAAAGATTCACTGGTGACGAAGAAAGAAATAATGAAATGCCAAAGGATAAGCACAAAGAAACTTATCTAATGCAATAAAACGTTTACTTCCAAAGTTCAGCAGTAGAAAGGTGAGCTGGTTAAGTCTATGGTAAGAGTCAGAATCTCAGTCATAGTTTAAGAAAGGCAATGCATTGGGCCATATAACTGTAAAGCCCAGAGGGACATTAATTTTATGCATAACTGGATCCGAACAAGCTCATCGGGCTCACCAGTCACTCTCTATCTCAGCCTGATGACTGTAGTTTATTTTTATGTTAGTTTTATCATCAGGAAAACTCTATACAGTGGCCATATTGACTGCCGGTGGTTCCAGGCTATAAGCAGCAAGGTAATCGACTATGATGGAAAAAGATGTTGAGGCTGATTTTGGGGTTCTGTTTGGCCAAACTTGGGTTTCATGCCTGTCCCTAAGCCAATTGCTGTGGCCAGCGGAAGGTGGTGTTTTGACTGACCAAGTCCAAATTACGTAGGAACCCACAGAGCCTGAAAATGGGTCAACCCAAGGTAACCCCATAGACTGAGAATGGAGAGAGGCGGTTCATAATGAAAAGCGAGGGTGGTATGACGAACAGAAGGATGACTGAATGTTGGGACAGCAAGAACACACAATATTCCACGACCAAGAGGAAACTCTAGGTCATGGGGGAAGAGTGGCTGACTACGCAACACTGACCACCTCCCTGGTCACTGCCGCCATCTTCCCGGCACCACAATGTTCCTTCGTTAACACTCGGGCTCAAGTATATATTTTTTTTAAAAAAGCAAACTAATGTCAGTTGGGTCTCTCCGGCACAGCTAAGCTCAACAGGGTCTTTACAAAAAATACTAAGAAAAGGAAAGGGAATAAATACTATTAAAAGATGAGTGGAGGTCTATTAACATATTTAAGAGTTTGAGTAAAGCTTAATTGCAATCGGGCAGCACCAAAATGGAAGTGGTTAGGAGAGCTCCTTGGAGAGGAGTGAGAAAAGGTAAGCAGAGTTGGTGCCGGAACATAGGAACTGATTTGATTGGCTGGAGCTTAAAGTCTAGATCCCTGTTTGTGACTGGTTCTGATTTCGTGACCATGAGGCATTTACAAGCTTAAGTTTGGGTTTGCTTACACAGGTGCCCCTGCTTCCGAGCCACCTCAGTCTGATGACCTCATTAATTCATTGAACGATACACAGGGATACAAACAGTAGTATTATAAAGATTTCTTTTTTTTTTTTAAGATTTTATTTATTTATTTGACAGACAGAGATCACAAGTAGGCAGAGAGGCAGGCAGAGAGTGAGAGAGAAGCAGGCTCCCTGCTGAGCAGAGAGCCCAATGCGGGGCTCAATCCCAGGATACTGAGATCATGACCTGAGCTGAAGGCAGAGGCTTAACCCACTGAGCCACCCAGGTGCCCCTATAAAGATTTCTTTTTGAAAAAAATTAGCATAAGGGAAAATATTGGTTGCCACCATCTTTTTCCTGCTCCCTTCTTTCCGGATAATGCTGAGATTTTTGTCCCAATACTTTTTTATCTCTCCCATAGTGTCCAAGTACTTCAAAGGAAGCTGAATGCTTCCTTGGCAGCAAAGGACCTGATAATGAATGTGCTCATGATAAGGCATGAGAGCCCATTGAAAAAAAAAAAAAAGAAATGAGATGTAATGAAAGGTTTCCTGGGGTTTTCAGTAAAGACATTTCCCTCTTTTTAAGGATAAGCCTCCCAGAGGAAAGACTGCTGCTTCTTAGGGCATGGAGTGTAGACATTAAAATTTACTCTTATTGGGACGCCTGGGTGGCTCAGTTGGTTAAGCTGCTGCCTTCGGCTCAGGTCATGATCCCAGCGTCCTGGGATCTAGACCCACATCGGGCTCCTTGCTCGGCAGGGAGCCTGCTTCTCCCTCTGCCTCTGCCTACCACTCTGTCTGCCTGTGCTCGCTCCTGTGCTCTCTCTCTAACAAATAAATAAATACAATCTTTTAAAAAAATAAAATAAAATCACTCTTATTACTATTACTTTGCTACTAAAAAGGAAACCTCCTTTCCCCTCCTTCCTCAATTTCCTTCTCTTTTACTATTTCGGCCTCCTCTTTTCCCCTTCTCTTCCTTCTCCTCCTTCTTTTCTCTCTTTTGCTTTTTTTTTTTTTTCTATTTTTTAAAAGATTCACCCATTTATTTTAGAGAGTGGGTGGGGAGGAGCAGAGAGAGAGGAAGTCCCAAGCAGCTTCCGTGCTCACCGCAGAGCCTGACCTGCGGCTCAGTTCCAGGATCCTGAGATCACAACTGGAGCAGAAACCCAGTCAGATGCTTAACTGATTGTGCCACCAGGTGCAGTGCTTCCCCCCTGCTTTCCCCCCTTTATAGAACAATAGCAAAACCAATGCAGAATTATATCTAAAAAATACTAGTTTTGATGCAAAGAGATGGGATTATCTAGTTTGAGTGCAACTGCAGAAAGAAGCAGTGTCAAAGTGCGCACCACTACAAAAACAAAAAAACAATAAACCCATTGATTGTATTTATTTCCCAGATTGCTGTGCCTCTTGGTTTCTTCTCCACAGCTCAATCAAGGTGATCTGATTGTTTCAGGACCCATAAGATTTGGGTTCTTTATTCAAACACATCTTCAAATAACATTGGCCAAAACATTTATCATGGACCTGTTCATTTCTGCATGTCCTTCTCCCTTCAACTAGATTAATTAATTGCCTGGTTGCCCAAATTTAACTACAAATAATGATCGACCTTTTCACAAATACTTTCACGATGGGCATTCTTTGGGGCTGTGATCTTAAAGGTAGCATATCTTCTCTTGGCTCTCTTTTTTGTTAGATTCACTGTTGGCAGCAAAATGTCAATTTCTGCATCTGTTTGTATGTTCAGAGCCTGACTGACATCATGGAAGAAGAGAGCGGAACTGTGTGTGAAGGTCGGGTCAAATTTTATCTTGCTTCGTACTGGTGAAGGCGTTGGACAGCTGAAGCACTAGCTTGCTCATTCTGCTCAGATGATACTGGCTGTGATACATGTTTTCACACTTGTGTGAAAATTTGTCAAAAGCTCGATGAGAATAAATAGAATGTGGGAAAATGGACACTTGGAAAGAAAATGCTTCTTGATGCTATGGGTCACTCTTTGCATATAAGAAAATTACACAGTATGAAACCCGTTTATGTCTGTGTGAAAAGATACGTGGGGCATCCATGAAACCCATAGCATAGCTTAATAATGACAGTGACATTTTTAATAATGAGTCAAGCTAAGCCCAGTTAGAATGACAGTGTATTCTTTCACATTTGGGGGACTTGTTTTCTTTCTAAAAAGTATAAATAGTTTGGGCACATAAAATCATGCAAGTATTTGAGCCATAAACGGGTTTTAAATGGTTTAAATGGGTTCGAGTTATTGTTGTTTTAACCCTTTATTACCCTTGTTATGATTTTTTGTTTGTTTTGGTTGTTCATGTTGTAGACCTCAAATTAAACTCTGTGATGGTTAATTTTATGTGTCAGTTTGAGTGAGTCATGGTGTGCCTAGATAAAACATTGTTCAGAGTGTCTGTGAGGTGTTTCTGGATGAGATTAGCATTTGGGATCCCTGGACTCAGTAAGGTCCACCATCTCCCCCAGTGCGGGTGGGAATTCTCCAATCCCCTGTGGGCTTGAATACAACAAAAGGCAGAGGAAGATGAACTTGGCCTTTTTTTCCTGCCTCAGTATTTGAGCTGGGATACCTCATCTCCTCTCCTTTCCTCAGACTGGGAGTTATTTCATTGACTCCTCTGGTTCTCAAGTCTTTGTACTCAGACTAAATTTTATCACTGGCTTCCCTGGGGATCAAGCCTGCAGATGGCAGATCATGAAGCTTCTCAGGCTTCCTAACTGCATGAACTACTTTCTTGTTCTCTCATACCCTCTCCTCCCTCTCCCCCTCTTTCTCCTGCCCCTCTAGTCCCCTCCATCTTCCTCTCCCTCCTCCCACTTTCTCTCTGTTTTTCTAGACAACCCTGACTAATACGAAACCTGTACAACAGTATTCTACAAAGTTTGTTCCCTGGACTCTGAGGTCTGAAGGAAACTAAAACATTCTCTCTGGAAAAGAAAAGGTTTTTGTTGTTTAATAAGGTTAGGAAACACCAGGCATCACAAGATAAGCTTCTTTACTTCAATGCCCTTTGGAGCCTCTAGTAAGCTAACTGTGCATGGGGACTCACACAGACTGCAGATCTAATATGCAACATTTCCCTGGCTTTTTTTTTTTTTAATCACCAAAGTTTGGGCATTGCACATCTTATAGCAATATTCTTCCTTAGAACACACTGAGGAAGAAGGCCATTGTAAGCCCTCAGGAAGTGGGTAGAGCAGGACTTAGAGTTTTCATTTTGCTTCAGACATTTGGATTCTCCAGTAAGTAGATAAATTCTGCAGCTCTAAATTCATCTGCTCCATTTTCTTGTTTACTGCTAGCGTGGAGTTCCATATAAAAAAGTCATTATCAAAATGTCACACTCTAATAGCTTAGAGCAGTTCAGAAAAAGTCTTGCAAAATTATACACATTTTTAAAAGTCTGAACTAAGAAATATTTAAAGAGGAATAAAAGTTTCAAAAACATCTAATTCTATCCTGAAACCAATATGACACATGGCACTGTATGTTAACATAGCTAGAACTGAAATAAAAACTTGAAACAAAACATATACATATAAAATTTTAAAATCTTATACTTTAATTATGTGCAAGTTATTTGAAATCATGATGGTAATATCTACAGTAACATCATGATCTCTAAAGTATGTTCTGAAGAATCTACAATGACTTATACAAAGAGCAGAAATGAAAGCTCTTCAACTTTTTTTTAAATTTTAAAGAATTTATTTATTTATTTGACAGACAGAGATCACAAGTAGGCAGAGAGGCAGGCAGAGAGAGAGAGAGGAGGAAGCAGGCTCCCTGCTGAGCAGAGAGCCCGATGCGGGGCTCGATCCCAGGACCCTGAGATCATGACCCGAGCCAAAGGCAGAGGCTTAACCCACTGAGCCACCCAGGCGCCCCTATTTTATTTTTCTAATGAAGATTTTATTTATTTATCTGACAGACAGATCACAAGTAGGCAGAGAGGCAGGCAGAGAGAGAGAGAGGAGGAAGTAGGTCCCCGCTGAGCAGAGAGGCCAAAGCGGGGCTCGATCCCAGGACCCTGAGATCATGACCTGAGCCTAAAGCAGAAGCTCATCCCACTGAGCCACCCAGGCACCCCAGCTCTTCAATTTTTATTCCCACTAACAATGAATGTAGAGATCAAGTGAATTGGTATTTTCAATTTCTAGTGATTTTTGAAATAAGTCAAATAAAAATTCTGCATTTTCACAATGAAACTCAGAAAGAATACTTACCCAGATAATTTTTTGAGTTAGGTTTTTTTTTTTCTTATTGCGAATTCCCCATAAATGACTTCAGCATCACTGCAAATATAAACCTAGTTGCCTGTTAGCTGTGCTTTCTGGGAATTTTACTTTACATTTCCTTTATTCATATATTCATAATTCTTATGTAATGACATATAATATGAATGAAGATTTTATTAGGGTACCTTCTTGTGAGATCAAAAATAACCATTTCTGGGACGCCTGGGTGGCTCAGTTGGTTAAGCGGCTGCCTTCGGCTCAGGTCATGATCCCAACGTCCTGGGATTGAGTCCCACATCGGGCTCCTTGCTCGGCAGGGAGCCTGCTTCTCCCTCTGCCTCTGCCTGCCTCTCTGTCTGCCTGTGCTCACTCTCTCTCTCTGTCTCTCTCTCTCTAATAAATAAATAACAAAAAAATTTTTAAAAAAATAACCATTTCTATCAGTTAGTGCTAGCATGATTTCCTCTTCCTCCTATGAGCTGAGAATATCTGACCTACAGAACAGGAACTTATAATCTTTTCGTATCCTTCTTGCTACATTAAAATTTTTTTAATAAATATAAAATTATACATTTAAAAACCTTCAAGTCAATTGATGGTTATATGAACAACAAAAGAAAATCCCAAACTGGTTTTATCCTTAACATCTCAGGCTGCAGTGAGTCCTTCCCTTGGTTCACAGCATCCTGAGAGGGAGAGAGCATTGCCCATCCTGTCCAGCCTGCCAACCAGCTCCCTGGCATGCCACTGATAGGTCACTCCTCTCTGCCTTACCTTCCCTGGTCTGTCACTATGGGAACCTCTTCCTGATCTGTAGATATTCACAGGCAGCTCTATCAGTTGGCGCATGGCCTTAGCAATTGTTCTGTTCCTGGGATTACTGTATTATCTGCTGATGATGTAATCTTACTCTCAGCAGAAATGAGATGAAAAGTCACAGCTTCTTTCTCTCTAGATTACTATTTCACTTATAAATGGAGACCCCATTCCCTCCCTTTTTATTTCCTTCCTCTCCAACCGTCCACTCCCCTATCCCCCATGATATAGTCATTTCTGTTCTTTGGTTCTTCAAAGGTGTGATGGGTTAGTCAACAGAGCAGCCTTGGAATCAGGTAGGTCTGTACTTGAGTTCCAATTACAATTCTCATTAGCTAGTTGGTCTTCAAAAATAACAGACTTGGTTCCTTTTATGGCAGAATAATATTTATAATACAAATTTCATAAGGTTGTTGGGAGTATCAAAGGAGATAAATATCTATTAAAAAACTCTGGCACATAATTGATATGCAATACATATAAAGTCCCCACGGAAAACTCTCTCTTTCTGTGCAAACTCCACACACTTTTCTGTAATTATCTTCTACTTCCAATGAAAACAGCAGAGTCAAAACTATTTGCTAGTCATTGCACTGGACTCTTCAGTGCAATAAAATAATTAGGAATTAATTTATTTAGCAAGCAATTAATGTGCAATTCTTGTGCATTGCACTGCGCTAGGGAGAGTATAAAGAAATTTAAGAGACAGCCTCTACTTTCTACAAGAAGTGCTACATCTCTTTGGTTAGATAAGAAATGAAACAGCAAAATAATAATTCAAAGTTATATATAATAATTGCAAATATGAGTGCTGTGAAGTTTTTTTTTTTTGTTGTGAAGCTAGAAATCTCAGTGTAGGAATATTTGGAGAAAGCCTTTTGAAACTAGCTGAAATCTAGCCACCTACAAAAGGATGCTTATGATAAAATGATTCCACAGACTGTTTCTGTTTTCTGTTTCCAGCTTGCTGTTTTGAAGTATTCCATGTTTGATATTATGAATATTTTCTTCAATTCCCCCCATGACAAAGTCCAAGGACTGCTTCGCAGATGGCTTTTAATTCTATGGGAAAATAACCACCACTTTAACCATGAAATAAGGGATTATTTTAGAAATTGCTTAAGTTATATAAAGGGCAAGAGGCTATTGCAGTTAGATATAAATAGCTTTTTAATAACATTTTTGGGATAACTATTATGTAATGAAGTTATTTAATATTGCAAGTTAGAAAGTAACGTGTTTTAATGATATAGCTGTAATTCCTCTTTGATATATGAATTGTCCACTCAATAGATACTAGGAAGTATCTTCCATAAAGTCAAAGTAGCCCCTGCCCTCCTGAAGTTATGGTTTAGTGAAGGAGATAGAGATATACACCCAAATATGCAACTAAATAAATAATCACAAGTTTTGACCAATGATTATAGAGGACAAGAATGGATACTTCACGAGAGATGATGCAAAGAGGGACTAAACTGAGATTTGGGTAAGTGTCACAGAAGGCCATTTAGGAGAAGTGACTGGTACACTAAACTGAGAGAATGAGCAGGGGGTAGCTGGTGAAAAGTAGAGGGCAGGAATTCCAGGCACAGGGAATGTGCATGTGCAAAGGTGTTGAAGTTAGAAAGATCTCAGTATAATGTTGGAAAACACTTAAAAAAGGTGAGTTAACTAATACACAGAGAGCAGGGAGGAGGGGTATGAGGTGACACTGAGGAGGGTCTAGGAGACCATGGCAAGGACTTTGGGTTTTATTCAAATAAAAGAGGAAGCCATTGAAAGTTAATGATTGTCTTTATATAGTGATTGTTATAAAATAGCATGAATAAATACAATATAGTAGCATATTGTCTGGTTCTTAGCAAGTGCAAATAAATGGTGATTCATTATTATATCATTATCAACACGGTAAAGGATTAAAACTGATTAAAATGGATTAAATCGGAGAGGTCAACTCTAAGGATTTTCTTAGAATTCTGTATTGTTATTCCTGAGCCTCTCAATTCTATATGTTAATATAACAGATTATGACCTGGTTAAAATTGAACTTTAAGGAACTAGTTCTTAGAGATTCCAGCATCCTCAATGCTATAAAGATGCCAGGATTCTTCAGTAAGTCAAGAAATGAATTTTTTCAATGGTTATATCAACTCTAAAAATACATTGAGAGTATGTTTCTTAGAATTCAAAAAAGTGAGTACTGCTATGATCAACAATACATGTCTATTTTAAACACATACTATGAATTTAGTACTTGGACTATTAAAGTCTATAAGAAATAGTCCTGGAGGGGTCTGGAATCTTAAGGATCAAGTTAAGAATGCATAGGAACAGGTTGGCCTAGTGCAGGAATTCAGACAGAGAGGTACCACCAAGAATGGAAACAGTTTGAAATTTCCTTCTGGATGGTGTATGAGCTAAGAACTGAAGAGAGACCAAGTCTTTCAAACTATACAAGGGTATGTCCCTAAATATATGTGATGTTGTTTCACTGTAAGATATTAAAAATATTGGTGCCAAATGCATTATACAGAGAAATGAGTCTCCTTCCTACACTTTTCACCAGTGAGAAAATCTAAAATTGGAGAAATTCACCCAGATCTGATTAATTAACTCAAAAGAAATTCCACACTTTTATTAGGAGCAGCAGCAAACATGAGAGATCTATTTTAGACCCAAGTTTAGCATTAATAAAGGCAGAGTCTTCCAAAAATGACTTTTCAGAAAGGGTACAGTAATGATAATACTTCATCAAATATTAGTGTTGTGTTTATGGTCACAGGATCATTTAACAGGTTTGATTTTGCTTCTGTTTTGTAAAATTTGGGTTAAATTCAATGGAGCTTTTCTCTTAATTTCCTAAATTGATGTTTCCTCAAAATTTTAATTTTTTAAAAGATTTTTATTTATTTATTTATTTTGACAGAGAGAGATAGAGATCACAAGTAGGCAGAGAGGCAGGCAGAGAGAGGGAAGGAAGCAGCTCTCCGCTGAGCAAGGAGCCCAATGTGGGGCTCAATTCTAGGACCCTGAGGTCATGACCTGAGCTGAAGGCAGAGGCTTTAACCCACTGAAACACCCAGGCACCCCTAAAATTTTAATTTCTGACTTACATTTTGAGTTTGCTGCATCTAAATAAGTATACCTTCATTTTAATTTTTCCAAGATTACTTTTTCAAGATTCAGGAGGAGCAACCTTATCCCAGCTCTGGTGACCAAAGTGACATCCCCTTTATTCATTCCCTGGCAGAATTTGCTCAGACAAATCTAGGGAGAGAATATTGTCTGTTTACCGGAGAAGGTATAAAACAGACTTTGGGAAACATTTTTTTGAACATTGTATGTATGTATGTATTTATGTATATATGTATATATGTATGTATGTATTTAGTTAGTTGGTTAGTTAGGTTAGTGAGAGAAAGTGAGAGAGAACACAAGCTGGGGGAGAAGCTGAGGAAGAGGGACAAGCAGACTCCATGCTGAGCACAGAGCCCAATGCAGGGCTTGATTTTAAGACCCCAAGATTGCAACTTGAGCAGAAATCAAGAGCCCAACACTCAACCAACTGAACCACACACGTGCCCCAATTATGGGAAACAATTAATTGTTTAAGAAACAGACTCCGAGCTAAGAACAGTCAACTTATTGTCATTCCATATTTTAAAATTAATAGGCAATATTTAAGAGCTTTTCAGGTTTATATAAAAAATTATGAAAATGTACAGAGCGTTCCCATATGGCTTCTCATCCTTCCCCTCTCAGGCATAGTCTCCTCTATTATTAACTACTTGCATCACTGTGGTGCATTTGTTACACTGATGAACCACTATTGTTGCATTATTATTTACTGGAGTCCATAGTTTTTGGCAAATGTATGACCCTTACCCCCTATTACAGTATTGTATGGAATAGTTTCACTGCTCTAAGCATCCCCTGCATTCTACCTATTCCTCCTACCCTCTTTCCCAGACTCCTGGAAATTGCTAATCTTTTTACTGTTTCCTTAGTTTTGACCTTTCCAGAATATCACGTAGTTGGCATTATAGAGCATATAGCCTTTTCAGATTGTTTTTTTCACTTAGCAATATGTATCTAAGGTTCCTCCCTATCTTTTGCTGGCTTGCTATTTCCATTCTTTATATTGCTGAAGAATATCCCACTATCAATGTCCTGCAGTTTGTTCATTCATTTTTCCTACTGAAGGACATCTTAGTTCTTCCAAGTTTTAGCAAATGTGAATATAGCTGCTATAAACATTTGTGTCCTGGTTTTTGTGGACACACACACACACACACAGCAGGTTCTCTAATGGCTAGCTCTTACTGCAATCCAACTCACAAGCAATTAGTTCATACACACATTATCAAGAAAATGTGTAAGGGAACCATTATCTGGAACCAAATAAACTTTGAGTTTGGGCAGAGATTGCTACAACCTCAAGAAAATTACTTTACTCTTCCTCCTAGAAACATACTAAATCTTTGTTTTGCAGTCTGCTTTGCAATCAGGTATGTACAAAGTCCTGGATTTTAGCCAATGGAAGAGGGGCAGAGCTGATGAGTGAGGCTTGCTCCATAAAAATCTTCTCCATGGGTTCTCCCATTCCCCAGTCTTCTTTTTATTGCTGAGAGGGCAGCTACCAAAGCCATTTTGAGACTCTGGGAGAGGGCAGGGCAGCCATCAGCCTGAGTGCCACATAACTGTGTGTAGAGATCGTCCCACAAATCAGAACACTTGAGTCAGGCTGCTATGTGAGCAACAAATGAGCTTCTATTGTATTTGACCTAATACAAATTTTGGGGACAAATTTGTTATAGCAGTGCATATCACCCTGATATAATAGTTAGTTGCATTATCACCACCAAGAAAAATCTGTTGTGATTTTATAAAAAGGTATGAAATCAAAATAAATTAATATACCTAAGACCTCCATAGTATTTGTTTTGATCCTTCACAAAATGTCACTTCGGGAAACAATATGATTAAATACATTGTGATTGAACATACTAACAGCAAACATAATTATTTGTATTATTTGTATTTACTGTTCAGTTTGTATTATATATTAAATTTTAAATAATATCCAACATAGTGATTTGACCTTTTTGTATTCTGGTATCTTTTATTTAATTGGTATCCCAATTTTCTTAGTCATTCTCTTATTTTTATACAGTCAGGTGGTTTCTAAGTTGTTATAATAAATATAGTGGCAAAATAAACATCTTTTGAACATTTTGTTTTAGAATAAATCCTTAAATACACATTATTAGGTCAAATTATACAAAATTTTTGACTCTTGATATATTTTTCCAAATTAATTTATTAAAAAGTTGTCCCAAATGATTACTTCACAAGAATAAGTGAGTTGTTAGTCTAGGTTCCCAGCCACTTTTCCAAAATTAGGACTTAGAATTTCAAAAGGAGTGAGATACATTGATCTTGTGGTAATGACCATTAAAATGGGTCACAATTTTTGTATATTCACAGGAATCATAACTCATCTAGCTCTGTGTCTGGCATATTAAAGTATTTAATGAATACTTGCTGAATGAATGCATAAATGAGTGAGTAATGAATAAGTGAATAAATTAAAAAAGAAGTATATAAGGTCATTTATTCTAGTTTTGATATTTTCTCCACATATTAAATGTTCTAAATATTTTTTTAGAAAATTGTCCATTATTAAGAATGGGTGTGTCCTCATCCTAACACACTGGTCAAGAAAGTGGAGCTGGATCTCCAGCAATCACATCTGAGGTTGTTTATAATCACTTGAGGCAATACAATGTAGGAAGAAACAGAAAAGAACATATGAAATAAATTGCTTTAAAAAGAGCCAAAGAAGAAGCTACAAGACGAGCTACGGGCACTGAGTTCAAAGGCAGTCATAACCTTCTCATGTCTCTGACCTCTTCTTCATCCCTGGGCATGGTGGATTGGTTTGTGAGTGGACACATGGGACTAGGGAGGAAAGAGAACATAATATCAGTTTTTGTTTTTTTGTTTTTTGTTTCTTGAAGTTGTAGTTTTAAGAGTAAATCCCAGATGTTGTGTATGTTTCACTATTCTGTCAAAGGGAATATTATATAAAGAGATTTCAAAAAAAATGGAGGAGCAGCTATTTGTTTCCTATGAGGGTACAAGTTAATTTCTTTTTTTTTTTAAAGATTTTATTTATTTATTGGTCAGACGGAGATCACAAGTAGGCAGAGAGGCAGGCAGAGAGAGAGGAGGAAGCAGGCTTCCTGCTGAGCAGAGAGCCCGATGTGGGGCTCGATGCGGGGCTCGATGCGGGGCTCGATGCGGGGCTCGATGCAGGGCTCGATGCAGGGCTTGATCCCAGGATCCTGGGATCATGACCTGAGCCGAAGGCAGAGGCTTTAGCCCACTGAGCTACCCAGGCGCCCCGGGGCCAAGTTAATTTCTAAGTTGTTTTTACAGGAAAGCAAGTGAAAGGTTCAGCATGCTGAAGGATAACTCCTGGGGTTCCTGGTTGGCTCAGTACTTAGAGTATGTGGCTCTTGATCTCGAGATTTGAGCTTGAGCCCCACATTGGGTGTAGAGATTACTTAAAATAAAATAAAATCTTAAAAAAGTAATAAAAGAAAACTCTCAGTCAGAAGTGTTTTAAAACCAAGTCCCTTTTTTTCTTAAGGAAAAAAAATAGAATAATCTTATTCTTTTCTCATGGCTTGTCAGGATTCCACTTGCCAGCTCATTCTCCTTGTTCTAAAGATTTAGTCAGAATTCAGTTAAAAAGCTCCTCACTATTTCAGCAACCAGCTGTTTCGGAAGGAGAGGGTGGACCAAAAAAAAAAGATATTTATGGTCAAATGCTCTGGGTGGTTCCCACCACAGAATCTCCTTTTTCTTTCATATCCAAGATGACTGACAAGGATATATACTTTCCAAAATGTCAGTGTCTTTCCATCTGGCTGTTGTCCACCAGGCTTCTCCTTGGTGTTCCTTCCTAGAGAAGTACCATTCTTCCTGCTCCTTGGCTCTCAAATGTGTAATGACTTGCTTTAGCCAATGGAATATGAGCATAGGTGATGTATGCAATGTTTGAGAAGTAAATTTAAGAACCATTTTAAAGTTCTATCATTGTTCCTTTCCCTTTACTGTGAGGATGGCATGTTCCAGGTAAGAGCTACTCCTTTACCTTAGAACTTCGAGCAGGGCAAAGCCATAGCTGAATTCTAGGCAACATATAACATAGACAACAAATAAACTTTGTTATTGTAAGCCACTGATATTTTGGGATTGTCTGTTACCCTAGCATAATCTAGGGAAAGCTGAATATACTATAGCCAGTCACAATTTTCCCTTTCTCACCTGGGCACTGAAAGACAGTTTTCCACTCTACAGCAGAGAGCACAAATAAGCTACATGCAAAAATTCTTAGGGCATTGTGAAAGACAGACACATTAAAAAAATATCTGATGCTTTTATTTCCCCTGTTATAAATTATATAAATGATTTTCTACTAAAACATACCATTGTAAGGGGGTTTTACCAACCATATGTTCAAAATAGGAGGTAAAGTCACGTGACAAATACCTTAAACCCCTCTCAGTCTGGTATGACAGGAATGGCCAAAGGACCATGGTATATTCCACATCTCAATTTTTTTCCTATTGACTGTGAACAGATGGGAGCAATCTATTTAAAGAATAGTAAATCCTGGTATTTGGCCATTATCCAAAGCAAAGTGAAAGAAGGGGGTGGCATTCATCTGGCTCAGTAGCAGAGATAACTAAAAATAGACACCCAGCCCGATCACAGCAAGGCTGAGGGTTGCTAGGCAAGAGTGCATTTCCCTCAGCAGTTTAGGGTCATCCATTCACAAGTTTTAAATTGCCTACTAATTTGTTACATATATTTGTTCCATTGTTGTGCTCATTAAGCATTCACCTCTATGTCCTCTCCATTTTATATAAATGTAAGATACAGATTAAGATGATTTACAAACTGAAATAGGTCCTTTTTTTTTCTGAGCCCACTAAATTCAAGTGTGATGCTCTGTGATCTCTCTCCAAATACTGTAACTTCATTCTTCAAAGCAACATTTTCTCTAGTTATAAAAGTTACACTGTTAATTAGGGTCTCTGTAACAGAAGATGTGGTCCTCTGAGGGTTACTCTGAGGGATATTAATATTAGATGCTTTAATTACATTGCCATTCATTTCCTGAGCAATTGTTAGAATTGCTAAGTCTTTTTGCATAGATAGAGGAGTATTGAATATGGAATAATGGTCTCCTAGAGCAAAGCCAGATATTTCTATCTATCCTGCAGTGATTTTTGACTTTCAACCACAAGAGTAAAACAGGTCACTGGAGACTACTGTATATGTAAACATAGTGTGGATAGGTAAAATGTAGTGCTGACAAGTGTATTGATTGAAACGTCAAAAATGTATTGGTTCTACCAAGGCTTGAAAGTGGCTATTGTACCATTCTCAGCAGATCTCACTTCTTTCTGCACACTTACCATATTATTGATTATTGATAAAATTATACCCTAAGAAATTATACCCTAATTGAAATAAATAATCTACAAGACCATGGAACAATATGGAGGAAACTCACAAATATAATATTGAACAAAGAAGCCAGATACAAAAGAATACAATTCCATTTACGATGCATAAAGCCAGGTGAAAGTGTGTTAGAAATCAGATTGTATTTGCAGGGGAGGCAGACACTAGAAATTGCATGAGCACATGAAGCCTTCAGGGATGCTAGTCATATTTTATTTCTTGTTTCAGGTGTAGTTACACAGGTGTAGTCCATGCATGGTAACTCATCAAAATATATACTTCTAATTTATGCACAATAAAAAGGAAATATATGCTCCAGAACTAAAGGCATAGTCTAGGGAGGTGAGGTCTAAATGATGTATTTTGAAAATTTTTGTACTTTGTAAGTCCATTAAATCAAACTTTATTCTTTTGCTAACTGCTTCTTATCAATTAACAGCTTCCATCTCTTGAACATGGACAAAGTCTGAGAATAATCGCAAGGTGGGGGAGGAGCAGAGGCAGATAGAAGAGAGAATGTGAAGCAGACTCCCCCTGAGTGCAGAACCCGACATGGAACTCAATTCCACAATCCTGAGATTTTTACCTGAGCTGAAATCAAGAGTCAGACCCTTAACTGACTGAGACACCCAGATGCACCTTTTCCATGGAATTTTTAAAGTTGGGTGGTCCTGGTAAAATCTAGGAAGATTATACGTCCAAATACTATTTAGCTCCATGTAGAGACTTAAAACAGTCTAGTTTTCTCTGATTTACTCTGCAGGGTCTGAATCTTAACATTTCTATGGACTTTTCCATTTATTGCTTTAATTAAATTATATAATGCATATATAGGTATAATATACATATTACATATGTACATTATATTATACATATTATATATTTTATATGTATAGCATTATCTATTACATGTTATAACTTATGTTATATATTATATGTATAATATTATACATGTTATATGTGTAAATTATAATATATATATATATATATCTATACATACTATATTTAACATGTTTTAAAATGAAATTTATTTTGAAATCTCTACCACTTAGGGTGCTAACAAGTGCTAACTGAATATTATGCCTATTTTAAAAAATTATGTCCAATTAGCCAACATATATTATGTTAATAAAAACATTTAATTTATAGTCAGGGATTATTATGTGAACTCTAGTCCTCGTATCAGGCACATTAAGGCTTACTCAGGTTTTGTACACACCACTTATCATTGTTTATTTTTCTATAAATTCACTTCCCCAGTAGCTATGGTAGAAGTCTAGCACTTCTATAAAGCTGTGTCCACCTGTAGAAGCTTTCTAGGTGTATGATTAAGTGTTATTAATATTGAAGTCTACAGTTGGTCTCTGGTAATGGGAATTAAGTTTTCTTAGTTTGTACAGAAAGCCCTGTGAGTAGTTTCCAGGTGTGCTCTAAATAGGGATGGATGGCTTTGCTTCCCAGTCCCATAGATAGTTGTAACCAGGGAAATGTACATAAATTAAATCATAATGACAGCATGATCAAGATTAGCTTATCATAAGAACAAACATGGCTGGGGACACAGACTGGAAAAGTAAAACTCTTATCAAATAGAATTGATATTATTAATATCAAATAATTTGGTAATTTAAACTTATATTTTTCTTGTAGTTGTTCAGTTCGCATACAGTTTTTCTTAGGCTCTTAAGCATTCCATAACTAACCAAAACTTGTGTTTTACTTGGCCAAAGGAAATTTTCATTTTTACCTAGTATTTTTGGTGAATCAGATAGTCATGAATCCTTGATCTAATTCAATAAGTAAGAAACCTCATATTTATATTATTTTCCCAAAATTTTTGTTTCTCATTTCATGAATCATACATTTTTTTTAAGATTTTTAATTTATTTATTAGTTAGTTAGGGAGAGAGAGAGAGCGGGCAAAGGCAGAGAGGCAGGCAGAGGCAGAGGGAGAAGCAGGCTCCCCGCCGAGCAAGGAGCCCGAAGTGGGACTCGATCCCAGGACGCTGGGATCATGACCTGAGCCGAAGGCAGCCGCTTAACCAAGTGAGCCACCCAGGCGTCCCTGACTCATACATTTTTGTATAAATCCAGAAAAGAAGTAAACTTCACTTTTATGAACTTGGGCTTCAACAAAGAGATGTCCAAGTCTTTCATCTGTAGTATCTTTCCAGTAGTTATGACAAAGTGTGTAACTGGAGTGGGAGGCTGAACTGATTTATGGATCAAATTTATTTCCTTCACTTCATTTTCCCCTCTCCGTTGGTCTTATCTGCTAGGAGGAAGGTGACTAGGGAGATAGCACCATAAAGACTGGGTCCATTAAGACTGGTCCCAAAAGGGAGTTTCCATGAACAGACCCAAACCTGCTAACATTTCAGAGTGGTGAGGATTTTGATCTGGGACTTAAGTCACTTATTCAATAGTTCCATGATGTCCATTGCTTGGAGGTAAGAGCAAGGTAGAAGTCTCATTTTATATTCATATGATGCTCCCTCCCACAGACAATTCTAATTGTGAAATCTATTCCCTAAGCAGTTATTTTGGGACTGGAGATCCTGTATGTTTGAACAACATTCTGCAAAGACTACTAATATTGTCTGCATTAACCAGGAAAGTAATTCCTATAACCTGAATGAGAATGACACACAAATCTATTTTTCATCTGGATGGTATAATATGTCCCAGAAATAGACATGCACGTATTGTTATACATATGAAAAGATACTCAGCACCATTCATAATAAGACAGATGCAAAATGCAACCAAATGGAGATGTTATTTTTCATATAGAAGACCAGCAATGTCATAACAGTTAATAACTTTGTCAATGAGGGATGGAGCATACATTTTTACAACTTCTATGGAGTGTAATTTGGCAATACCTATCAAAACTACGAATGCATTTGTACTAGGACCAAGCATTTCTCTCTCCAGGAATTTATTCTACAGATGTATCTGCACCATACAAAATAATGCACGTAGAACATTCATTAAAGCATTAGTGCTGTAGTAGTCACAGATTGGAGCAACTTAAGGGTCTCTCAATATGAGAGAAATAAAACGTAGAAGGCTACATTCTTAGATCAGAACAACCTGCAGTCATTTAAAAATAACGAGGAAGTGTTTTGTGTGTTGAAACGGAATGATTTTCAAGATATATGATCTTAAAGCAAGATGCCAAACAGTGTGTGTAGTATATGAGTGTTTATGAAAAAAAAAAGAGTGAGGCTAATAAATATTTGCTCGTGTAAGTACAAAACAGCTCTGGCGAGCTACGTGAGAAACTGATAATGCTAGTGGCCTTAAAGGAAAGGTGATGGGGATCTGGGTGGGGGTGGGTGCAGGATAGAAGGGAGAGTTTTTATTACAGGTCTTTTTGTATGTTTTGAATATTGAAATTGTTATATAAATCATCTACTCAAAATATAAGTGAAGTTAGAAAAAATAAAGAAAAGCTGCATTTTCCTGATGAGCAATCTCACTCAATCAAGATTCAAAAAATGATCCTTATATTAGAAATCATACCAGGCCCAGGACAACTGTAGTTGCCACAGGGTCATTTAGCTTTCAACATCTATAACTAATCTGCAGGCCCCATCCATCTTCAGATTAGGCCAAATTGGCTATTTAAAGGGAGAGTTAGTTGGATGGATTACCCAGTTCCTCCTATTTCCAAATTTCTGTTATGATTTCAGTCCCTCTGGGTTCTGGTAAGGCTTTTGATGTGTAATTGTGGTGCGGTGGGGGGCTCATATCCTATTACTTTGCACAATATCCATGTTCTACAACCAAGCCGAAGCTCATCCTTCCTGCCATGTTACTATGAGCACACACTAAGAGAGAAGTAAATCTACCCTAGGGAATATCTGTAATCTCACACAGCCAACAAAAAAAAACATTATAACTCAAACTCAGGATCTCTGCATCTCCAGCTTCTTTATTGGGCCAAAGAGTCCCTCCCCTTAGCCTGGAATTAGTGCTTCCTCTGAACCTATATCCTAAGGCCCTAATATTATATTTATATGTTTTCTCCAAAATACCTAAACTCTGGCATAAGACTAATGTCTTTCCAGAAAGACTTGATGCTATATACAGAGAAAAGAAAATTGAGCTATTTATCCTTTTCCTTAGACTGCTTAGGTTAAATAGGATAAATTGAAATTCAGTTACCCTAGCATTACTCCTTAAAATCAGAAAAGAGTTCTAGTAGAGTGATTATTAAACCACTTTGCCTGTTTGCTGGTTATGCACACACATAATTCTGAAAGAAGATGCAAACCTTGAACTCAGGCTCAAGAATAACATTCCTAAACCATACTGGGAACACAGGAATTGTGTGGCATTGGTGAGGTAGGGAAAACATACAGTGGAGTCTGGAAATGGCCTCTTTGCTCTTTTTAAATTATCCTCTGTTCACCAGAAGAGGAGGAATTTTGGAAAAGGCACTAGATACCTTACAAGGCTGTCTCTCTTGCACCTCCCAGGACCTAGACTCTTGTTTTCTGCTCTCTTTCTTTAGCTAATGCATTATTTTTCCTCCCCAGGTTTTCACATTTTCTCCTCGGTCTCAGGCATACCTTTTTGTTGTTTTTGTTCCATTCAGTTCCATATTGGATGAAAAAGCTAAAATGAGGCAAGGATCACTGAATATTGCCAATGGCAATAACAAAACTAACAAAATAATCATACTTCCAACACTGAGCCTCAAGATGGTCTCTCATGATGCAAAAACAGTCTTTTCTTCCTTTGCCTTCAATTACATTTTTTTTAAGATTTTATTTATTTATTTGAGAGATTGAGAGTTTAGTGAGAGAGAGCATGAGAGGGGAAGTCAGAAGGAGAAGCAGAGTTCCCTTCGAGTTGGGAGCCTGATGTGGGACTCCATCCCAGGACTCCAGGATCGGGACCTGAGCCGAAGGCAATTGCTTAACCAACTGAGCCACCGAAGTGCCCTGGATTACATTTCTAAATCCTGGTTTTCACTCCCAGTTTTTAGTAGGTTCTAGGATTGGAGGAAGGAGGAAAACCTCACTTTTTTAGGAGAAAGAGGAGTCCAAAACTGAACCCAAGTTTAAAAGCATGCTTGTTTAATCTAGAGTCAGATTAACTGGATATCTTTACTTTCGACTACCTCTGACTTCTCCCAGCTCCTTATATTTCCATTTTGTTCAAGAAAAGTATCTATCTTCTTTACCAGCTTTTCCTTGACTCAGCTCTTTACTTAATATGAATAATTAAAACTATGCAACTAAGAGTATCAGAAAGCTCACAGTCAAGCTAATTTATTTTAATTAAAATTGGATTCACAGAATTCAAAGTGGTCCCACTAGGCAAAAATATGCAGCCAAATTCAGAAGATGCTTTGGTAGCCTGGAGAAGCTCAGTCAGCATTTCCAAGGACCAATATAGGTTTCAGATCGTTAAAATGACCTTAGAGAAAGTAAATGATAATTGTGAAATAGATACAGATTTTAAGGTATATTTCAGTGTTTGGTGTGATGGGACCAGAGCCTCCTCTGGGCTTCTAAGTTGATAGACAGGCCTGAAAAAAATCACCTATAAATATCTAAACTGTATGCACACAACTGTAAATTTGGGGGTCCAAATTAAGGTTAAGGTAAAAATGGGTTTCCTACGTTCAAGAGCAGGAATGGAATGCCTACAATACACAGATAGGAAATTCCTTATTCTATACTTCTAATTCAACTTTAAAAGAAGCATCTTGGCAGTAATTATACATCAAATGACACCAGCCAGTTACTGAAGCCCATATTATAATAGCATCATGTCCTAGATTTTCCATTTATTTCATTCCAAATCCTTACGGCAATGTTAATCAGTCAAACGCCCAATTCTCTAATGCTCTCAGGCACTGCCTACTAGCTTAGAGCAGTTCATGATTATTTTAGGCTATTTAAAGTTGTCCATAGTGAGTAAATCTTTCTCAGCTATGGCATGCCTTGTTAATTTGCCAGTGGCTGAGAAACACTGCACCTTCTCAAAATAGCCGTCTCTACCTTCAGTTGGGTGGAATCTTCTAGGACTGTTGACCGCACCCTCCATTGAACAGGTCATTAGTGAAGGAAATGAGCCAGATATAGAACACTTCCCATTCCTATGGACTTCATTACTATTCCTGGCCTACAGAAAGCATCAAAGTAATATTTTTCGAATGGGTGCTAAATGGATATTTGATGATGATCATCTTTCCATTATGTTTGTGCTTTATCACTTCTGCTTGACATTCTGCTGGACCCTGTGTCTCTCCTTTGTATTTGCTACTTTTCTTTAAGTCATTACAACACAGAGTTGCCATACCTGTCATCCAGTGGAGGTCGGACAAGAGAGAGACAGGGACAGAGATATGACAGCAACAAATCAAAAAACGGATTTCCCAAAATTGCCATGGATGTGAAGTTCACATTCACTCACACACACGCTGTATTTTTTACTAATGGGGAAATATGTAGTTGAAACAGACATGAAAAGGAAAAAACAATAGAAGAAGTAAGTCAGAAAGAGAATTATGGCTAATGCATTTTTTTTAACTTTATTTAAGCTTTATTTAAACATATAATGTAACCCCACCCCCCTCTCCCAACCCCTCTTCCCCCCACCCCCCTGGCTAATGCATTTTTAAGCATTCTTCACTCCTGTGGCATCAGAGCAAGCACAGTCTTTATCTCTAAAAAGTCTTTCAAGATTTTAACAAAGTAGAAATGATAATCTTTACTTAAATTTTCCACTTAAAATGCCTGATCTGGAGTGCCTAGTGGCTCAGTCAGTTAAGCGTTCCACTCTTGATTTCAGCTCAGGCCATGATCTCAGGTCGGGAGATCAAAGCCTCATTTTTGGCTATGTGCCATGTGTGGAGGCTGCTTAAGATTCTCTCTCTCACTCCCCCCCACCACCCCTACACACTCACATATGCAGGCTCTCTCTCTCAAAAATTTTAAAAAATAAAGCTAAAAGCCTGATTTACAGTTTTATAAAATAAAAAATTTGTATTACAGACTAGCTTGGTATGTGGACTAATTTGGAGAAGACCTAGGGGATTTCATCCCTCCAAGACCATAATTTGCTTAGGGTAATCGGTTTTATCTTCCTACTTCATCTCATCCTCAGGGCCAACATTATAACTTTTTTTTTAAGACTGTATTTATTTATTTGACAGACAGCGATCACAAGTAGGCAGGGAGGCAGGCAGAGAGAGAGAGGAAGAGAAGCAGGCTTCCCGCTGAGCGGAGAGCCTGATCTGGGGCTCGATCCCAGGACCCTGGGATCATGACCTGAGCCAAAGGCAGACGCTTAACCATCTGAGCCACCCAAGCACCCCCAACATTATAACTTTTGTAGGTGCTAAGCATTTTTGTCTGTGTAGGTCCCTTTCCCCATAAAAATATTTAAAACTCTATTTTTCAGTTGGTATAAAGTTAAATATGTTAATATAATATATTAAAACATTTTCTTCAACCTAAACATTCTTTTTCCTTTTTCTAATTAAAAAAAAAATTAAACACTTTATGAGCCTCTAAAGGCATTATGGCCCTAGGTATGATGCTTACTGCACCCCATGGATGGTTCACTTTATCCATCCCAGGGTGTCAGCTGGAAGGAAAGATTACTTAGAGTGTTGGAGCTAATGGTATCTTAAAAGTGGAAGTTCAGTGTTTTCTTAGGTACTAGACCACATAACCATTATATTGCAACAAAAATACACTATTAAAACATATCTAATTTGTACAATTCAAGGATGGGCAGTCTTTCTTTAAAGATCTAAATTTGAATTAAAAGTCAAAACTTTACAAAGGACTACCTGCAAATGGGTATATGTTAACAAAACACCAACAACTTTTAAAGGAAACTCTGTATTATTAAAGTCAATTGTGATTAAAAACTAAAAGGAAAAGCATAGAATGCCATGAGAGTGAGTAACAAGGAGACTCAATCTAATTCTGGTGGTAGTTTATTCATTCTTTCCCTCTTTGTTAGACTAAAGATGGTAATGGCCATACTAATGACCACTGACAATTAGGATGAGTAGGAGACTTCATTTAAGAGGCATAAACGGTTTTCTGCTAAATAATGAATGGAATTGTTGTAAACCCTTATCCAATTTTTTGTTGGTGTTAAAATGGTTGGATGTTTACCTTGAGAACTGCAGCCTCAAAGCAATAGCATCTTCATGTCCATAGTATCCAAATCTTTGTGTCGAATGCCCTTTTGAATCAGTTTCTCTCTCTCTCTCTCTCTCTCTTGCTCACTTGCTTGCTCTTGCTTTCTCATATACACATGCATCACCACCACCACTGATGCCCCCACCACAGCAGATCCCCAAATCACAGTTTGAAGCAATTTCCAGATCTCCACATTTTCCCTCTTCATTTCAAAAGAAACACAAGTTTAAAACACCTGGCCACTTAAAAACCCTTATAAATTATATCCAATCCCTTCAGCCAACATTATTTAAAAATGTTTAACAGGAGCTAGCTCCCAAGGTCACATACACATCTCGTATGGGATTGTAAGCCTTGCCTCTGTTTGCGTGTCCATGTCTCAGTAAGCAGGTGAGGTAGGCCTTGTGCATAGAGTCAGTCCCTTGTTTTCAGAGACAAATGTATTTTCCATTTTTCAATGTTTGTTGTTTTCATTAGGTGGGGCTAATGGAGTTATACTTCATCCTGTCCTTGGCTTGTTTGACTTACATCAGCATTCTCTTTTGAAATATGCCCCATGTCTTTGTGGTTGGCACTCAGTGGCAGGAAATGCTTCTACTATCTCAGAAACATCTCTAGCCTCTGTGGACATGGAGAGGATAGAAACCTACAAGAGATCATCTTAGCCCATCCCTCTTCGGTCTTGGGGCAATTCCTTTCTTCCTCCCATCTGCCACATAACACCTTCATGCTGACGACTGCCATTTTGGGGATATCCCTCCACTGTGTGTTGAGTCTTCTTTCTCACTCAGCTTTCCACTTACAACTTTTCCAGATGTTTTTACTTTTTAGTCCTTGAGGATACATGCCTTCCTGTTTGGTTTGACAGGCTTAACTTTGGCCGTAATTAAATGAAAGACAAGTACACATAGTGATGCCACCTGATTCCAACATTCTCTGAAGCACAGCTGTGATCAGCAGTACAAACAAGCCCAGAAAACCCATGAAGAGTTAAGTACAATTATGTCAGCTTACCTTTTTGTTCAACGGATATGAAATTGAGGTGCCTGAGTTCAGGAATATTCAGAAATGTCTCTTTTTTCTCTGGCACCTAGCCCAGTACCTGACAGCCTAGCAGGGACTCAACAAATGTTTGCTGAGTGAATGAGTTTGTTTTCCCTATTGTCTCGTACACTCCTTGGGCCAACATGATTTAATAAGGTGGACTTAGGTTCGAAGTTTAATGTGTGCTGTGGCCCAACCTTTGACAATGGTGCCATGGCTATCCTTTCTATAGTCTCCTGTGGGGGAGGGGCTCCCCTCATCTCACGGGGAGATGGGGAGGGTCTCATTGGCAAACTCTTCTCCTCTAGCATTATTGTATTTATAAAGAAAATGGTTTTGTTTGTTTTTTGTTTTGCATTTTAGCTAGCAATTCAACCATTTCCTCCTTGGGTTAATTTTAAATTTTCAGGTAGCTACCATCTGGTCTCATGGATTTATCAGCATTTAGTTTGTGCCTAATTTCCAGAATAGCCTGGGCATTTGCCAGTGTTTGCACCTTGTACCTGAACACTTCAAAAGCAATTTGGGCATGAGATGACTCCAAACTTCTTCCCTAAAATTGTTGATAAATAATTTGTCTATTCACTCTTCTATCTGTTATTTTCCCTTAATATGCCCCGTATAGCATGATTTTCAAATGACTGTTTTTTGTCTTTAAAGACACAGCTTTGGGGGCACCTGAGTGGCTCAGCAGTTGACTTCCAACTTTTGATTTTGGCTCAGGTCATGATCTCAGGGTCCTGAGATCGAGTCCCATATTGGGCTGTGCTCAGGGTGGAGTCACTTGAGATTCTCTCTCTCCCTCACCCTCTGCCTCCTCACTCTAAATCAATAAACAAAATCTTTAAGAAAAAATAAATAAAGACACAAATTTCACATTATAGTCCCTGGAAGGTACTTTCTGTCTTCTTTTTTCGTTGATACAACACCTGCTACATTTGAATGAGCTTAAGTCTTTTCACTTTCCCTAGATTTTCATTTTTTGGAAAAATAATTTTTTCCAGTATAACCTCTCTAAATTTTCCAGCTAAGTATGTCAGGTTTTTTTGTTGTTGTTTAAATATATAGTCAATTTGATTGTATCTTTAATCTCAAGGTTCATATTGGCAGTCTTAAAGAACTTCTAGAATTCTTATAGATTAATGTATTTCTAAGTAGTTTCATTGAAATTTTCTATACTTTGTAACCTCACTTATCAAAAATACGTATTTTTAGGGGTACTAATATAGTAAGATGTATTTCAACAAGAAACATGACAAGATGTTTGATGGTATAAATATAAGAAAATAGAGTCCTGTGATAGATGATTATTATCATCTAAATTGAAGAGTTTGAGGATGAAAAAAAAAAATTGTCCTTAAGTGCCTTGAACATAGAAAACATGAAATAATTGAGTCAACCTTAAAGAGGGTGCCTGGAGTCAGGCCACAGGGCTCTGTAATTGACCTGAGGCTAACCAAACAACAGTTCACAGGAAGAACTGATATAATCTTAGGCTACAAATGTAGTAATATAAGAAGAAAAAGAATCAGCCTATGTTCTTATCTCATCTGTACTGTGCTCCTTCTCCTACGTGTCAGGACATTTTTTTTTTAAATTTAAGGACACTGCCAAACAGTAGTATAATAGGGTGAATAAGACGAAATGTCACCACTCTTGAAAACAATGATAAAAACAAGACAAAGTGGCCAATGTGGGAACATGAACGATGACTTCAAGTATTTGTGGGTTATCACATGGAATAAGGATTTATTCTAACTTAGGTCTAGGCAAAAAAAACCCACATAGCATCAATAATTGGAATTTAAGAGGCTGCCAGCTTTAGTTCAATATGAACATTTTTGAAGGTCATTCTAACACAGCAGTGATGTCGCTTTGTCAGGCAGTAAGTCCCCCGTTACCAGCTGTGAACGCAGATGTTGGGTAAAGCTTGATCAGAAATCCCATCAGACTGGATGTTAAAATAATTCACCATTTTCCCCTTCAAATCCGTGAAACTTCCAGTTTGGCTAATTCCATTTTCCACAACTGGATAAGTAAGCCTGATTTTCAGTGCTGTGCTTACCTTCCCAACCTATTCAGAGAAAACTCCTCACACTGAGTTGGTCACTGTAATGAACCAGTAACTCAGACAGATGTAAGCTAACATTCCCTGTGTTTTAATCTCTAGAGGTAATGTTAACCAGCACAGCCTACCCATAGAGGTCTGAACCTGAGCCTGTGAGTTGGATGTTGGCTATCTTCCTCCTTTATCAGTAGTTGTAGACACCTACTGCAAGAGGGTCATTCATCCAAATGGTAGTGCTAGGGAAAGAAGTTCCTGTCAGTTTTGGTTGGCTGACCATTTCTCATTTTCAACTGTTTCTCCTGACCTCCTTCTGGATTTTCACTAAATAGAAGCAGAGTCCTTCGGTGAGATCACTGGGAAAGCCTTTGCTTACCTGGTACAAGCATCGCCACTCCCTCTCCTTCAGGACTGAATCATAACACCTAATGGTAGAGCCTTAACAACTAAGGTACAGCCATGAGCCAAAGCTCCTGGAGAGCTTTAAAGACATCAGCACCACCAACAACCGCCCAACAAACACTCCTTCTATTTACTTAAATATTACTGCTTAGAATTGTTTTGTTGCCTGTACCTGAAAGCATTCCTAAGACGTGATCCTTTATGACTTCCCCCTGGGCAATGTAACATTTCTAGTCATATGATTGCTTAAGCATCTTGTACAACTAATTCCTTAAAACCACCCTCACTTGTAACCGAGAGGTCTGAGGAACATACTAGATATTTAATGGAATTGTAGAATCTTAGAAGGAAACTTAAGAGCTCCTCAAGTTAGAAAAGTTCACAAGTGCAGGAATTTCCTTCTAAAAGATCCAGGATAAATGGTCATTTATTCATAGAGTAATTCATAAACTATTTTTTGAGTGGCTACTATATTTGAATGTCTTTATTAAGAGATCTCGCTACCTTTCAAGGTAATCTTTGAATAGAAAATAATTTTGTTTATGAACCAAAATATTTTGATGTTATAAAGGATATATTTTTAAAAATCTTGTTTTTAAGATGTGTTTATTTGAGAGAGAGAGCATGAGCAAGGGGAAGGGCAGAGAGAGAGGGTAAAGCAGACTCCCACTGAGCAGGGAGCCCAACATGGGGCTCAATCCTAGGGGTCCTGAGATCATGACCTAAGCCAAAGACAGATGCTCAACAGAATGAGCCACCCACGTACCCCTAAATATCTTACTTTTATAGTGTGATTTCTGAAATAGTTATTAATAAAAGTTATAGGAAAGTAACTTGTCACAGTGGAAATTGCATGATCTTTGAAGTAGAAGTTACTAGTTTATAGAATTTGCTGGCACTGCTGTTATTAATGATATAACTTCAGGCAAGTTCTTTGCATTATTCTCTATTTGCCCTCACCTCTCCCCATCCTCCTTACTCTCTCTGTGCTGAACTTTTTAGAGTACAACACCCTCGGCTCCCTTTCCTTCTATTACTGGGTGGGTTTGGCCAATGGATGGCATCCTCAGGAGGCAGGAGGGTAGGAGGAGACACAGTAACATTAGAGAGGTCAGACTATTTGCTCTGCAGTAGACTTCCTCCATTCCCTGTGGTTCTGTCAGTGGTTGTGTTGCTCTCCTATAGGATCTCCTATAGGATTGCATCTCCTATAGGATGATTTTCTTCCTTCGAGCATTCAAGTGGCTCCAGTAACATCCATCTCTCCCCTTTTCCTTTTGGATCCAAGTGTGGATGTGGCTTCCCACTGTTGCAAGTTCCTATGGCCACTATTAATGTCCTTTCCCTCCACTTCACCATGCTTCCTAGTTTTCTCAGCCATTTCCAGCTTTAAAAATTGTCCCTTTCAAATATAGCATCTGTTTCCTGTGGGTCCTCAACTGCTACATTTTTCAATTTCTCCAGACCAGAGTTTACTCTTAGGCATGGGGATATTAATAGCTACACCCAAGAGTTCCTGTGAGTAATTAAATAATATTGCCTCTGTGATCTAGCCTGGTATCTGGCACACAGTAAGTCTTCCATAATGATAAGACTGTATAAACACTACAGTTGAAAACATAATCATCCTAAGAGGGTGTGTACCAAGAGCATTCTTCCCATTTTTACCTACCGGCAGGGGCCTTTTTCCTATACAAATATAGCCTGACACTCAGGAGTGGAAGGAACATGCAGTATTATCAATATTGTGTAACAAGGAGCATTGCTTCTCTTAAAATCCTCATTCTCCCCTACCAAGCCCATCTCCCTTTTTCTCCCTGGGTGTCTAGTCATTCAAGAATGAATAATAGGTAACACTTCACAAGTTGAAAGCAGGGTACTTCCATTCATTTTATGAGTAGTACAATTACCTAAGAACAGTTTAAAATACCAGATCACACCGTGGGTTCTGTTTTTATATATACCAAATTAAATGCTTATTAGCATGTACCACATTTGAACATAGAGAAAATCTTCATGGCACATTCTTTCCCATGAGCATCTTCTTCCCTTAGACTTTGCACATACTTCTACATATTGCTTATGAAGCTGTTTTGTAGTTAGTTGTTAACATTTGCTCTTCTCCCCAGATGTTTTTACCCATAGCACCTGGCAGAGTTGTCTTTCACTCAACAAATATTTGTTGAATGAATGGCACATATAAATTAACAGGGGCCATTGCTCTTATTTAGGATCCAAAATAAGATGCAGATGGCTTGGCAGATGGCATGTAAGGTCATGCAATGCCTTCCCAGGGAGCTAGAAGTTATTCACAGAAAGCCATTGCGTCACCACTGTGAGCAGCTTGAGCACTCCTGTGAATCTTAGCAGACAGGTTAGCTCACAAGGGGATGATTAGTGGGGGAGAGTGAAACATCCTGTCCCCTGTTTCTAAAAGACAACACATAAAAGTAAAAGAAATAATGGCCTGAGTACACCAGCATTGGCCACCAAGAGCCTTATCTTAAGCTGAACCACTGTCCGTGTCAACCACACCCAAAAATGATATGGTTATTTCTTCCTGAGATATTTTCGGGTCAGATGTTGAATATGTTAAAGTAATAGACAAGCAAGAAAAGGTGATTACAAATGATATGAAGTCATGGTTGAAAATATACCAGCAAACAAATCCAAGGTCTATTAAGAATTCTTTCATTGAGATCACATTCTTTTATACTGACTTCCATCATCATTCAAAAGATATGCAGCAATTTAAATAGTATAAGTACTTGATTTCTTACAGTGCAAAGGGAATAATATTTGTAGTCTTTACTCTCCAAACCTTTATTTCTGATGTGAAACAAAAACAAAAACAAAAAAACCAAAGAAACAAAAACTTTAGTATCAAATGCCTTGCTGTGCTCAGAACATGGCATATTTCTTTATGTGACTTTATGTGCTGTACCCCTGCCTAACATGCTTTCCTCTCCTTTTTGTCTACCTAACTCTAAATGTGAAGCCTTCCATGATTACATTAAGGACGGGATAATTACTCCTCCTATGTGCTTCCTTATGAAACTACTTTTGCACAGTAGACTGTGACAATAGACTGAGTAAAAATCATCATTGGGCAAACTCACATATAGCTAGTTAAGATTATTTTGAAATAGTTGTCTTATGGGATTCTTGTAGTCTTCCATTATTTTCCCCAGCAGTCACAGTAGTATCAGAGGTGCTCCTAAGAGACTACCTGGCTCCATTTATACTCTTCCCTGTTCCCACTGTAAAGCAGAGTCCTCAGTGGATGTTTTGATGTACTGTATGGGGCACGAAATGTAGGCCTTACTCACCTAGCTTCTGGTGGTGTAACTAGTGGATAGCCTCCACCTGTCAACCCTCTATGGAGATGGCTTCAGCTGAAGATAGCCTCCTGATACAGCTGGCTTTCTCTGGTGACCCCATTTTCTTTCTCCAACCTGGGACACTGTGAATGGGTTGTTCCATCTTCAGGGCTCCCCACAGGGTCAACTGAAGCTTTCTTTGAGGTTATATTGCTAGTCTACTTCTCCTCATGCCCAATTATGCTTGTTTCCCTCCATTTCCCTTACAGGTGTATTGAGATAAAGAGCACTTCCTAATAAATCTTCTGTATGCAATCTCTTCTCAGAATCAAGGAACCCAATCTGTGACAGTCAGTGGAGGAGGGAGAGAACCCTCTCAAGGATAGGATTTGGAGCAGGATCACGCCAATGCATACATAACAGGAAAGGAGGACCCCATTACTGGTGGTAAGTAAAACACTGTGAGCCCCAGCACAAAATAGTGTGATTGTTAAGACTTTCATCTGTAGAAAATAAGGATGACAGACAGGTAGAAGGTGATGAACTAGCCAGTGTGATGTGTGAAGTGTCTGAGAAGTACGGGGAAAATAGTAACTACAGGGAGGGAGCTGGTGGCTCTGGCTAAACATGATGAAAGCTTTAGAAAAATACTGAGAAAAACAAAAGACTGAGAATGATTCATTGTCACTTGAAAGCTAGGTGTGGAAGCCAGGGGGCCTTCTTGGTAGCATAAGAGAGGCACTCCTCTTGTGCCACAGCAGGGCAGAGAAACCAAGCACCAGGCCCAGGACTGAATGAAGAGTAGTTGGGCTGCAAAAAATCCATCCTTCTAGGGCAGGTCTATGACACCAAGATCAGGGACTTGGTTAAAAAAAAAGAAATGGGATCATGATCTATTGGATGGATTTGATGTCCTAAAAATCTTGAATTCTCAGATCTCCTTGCATCCTATGGGCCTTCAAAGAAAGTCTTATTTCTTTTCTTTCCTTTCCTTTCTTTCTTTCTTTTTAAAATTTATTTGACAGAGAGAGATGGTGAGAGAGGGAACACAAGCAGGGGGAGTGGGGGAGGGAGAAGCAGGCTTCCCACTGAGCAGGGAGCCTGAGGTAGGGCTTGATCTCAGGATTTTGGGATCATGACCTGAGCCAAAGGCAGATGCTTAAAGATTAAGACACCCAGGCATCCCAAAAGGCTTATTTCTGTCAAAGACTAGTAACTTTATTCCATTTGGAAGTGATGCAGAACCTCTCCCCTCAAAGACATGTGTCCTCCATATCCCCAGGATCTGCCTATAGCTCCCATTTGTCCACCAGGCTACAACAATGGTTGAATTACAACATAAACTTAGCTAGAGATGTGCTGGGCTCAATAAAGAAAGGGACTACATCTCCAGATTACTGCAGGACATGCTAACATGTGCCCCTTAGACCTGGAGAATACCTTTGGTACTGGATTTTGTGAGTGCTTGATTAGGATAGGCAAAACATAAGGGCAGGGAAAAGGAGGGTTTATTTATTTATTTGAGATCACTCCATTGAGACAGATGACTGAACACCTTGGCAAGGATCTGGGGAGATGGTGAAGACAAAATACTAGCCACTGACCACACATGAGGTATGAATGCCAGAATTTCCAAAACACAGCATGAGAAGAAATAAAAGGGCTCAGAGATGTGGGTGTGGTAGAGGGAAACTATTAGAAATACATGACACAAGGCCAAAGTCCCACCAGGGGACTATAGTCCACAGAAGAGCCTGGAGCTTATGCTGTTCACTGAAGCAATTCAGACTGTCCTGTTGAGAAGGATACCAGCATGAGAGAAAAGGTCAGGGTGGGCATGTTCTGTAAACTAGGCTGAATGGCAAGATTTGCTGTAGAGATGCAAAATCCTTAGAACAGCAGAGTTTGACGGCAGCACTTAACTGTTAGAAGTCAGACACATTTTAATGAGTGGCAAATCTAGAAGGGCTGCCATGTAGGGTCAGTCAGAGAGTCATGGAAATGGTTGATAGAATAGGTATCTCTAGGGGCAAATAAATGGGCAGCTAGTAAAAGTACTACTGAAGCTGCGCAACTAAAAGAAATGAAGAATGAATGATTGGGAAGCTGAGGGCAGTTGGTCCCCCAGAGTTAGGATACCTTGCCTAGACCTGAAACAGCTATTAGACCTGGAAACTAATTGACTGAAGGAGAGACTTGATTCCCAGAAGTAAGGACCCCCCTGTACCACAGCAAGAGTGCATGCTATGATTCTTCCAGGTATTTCTCTGTCCCCAGTATTAAGCTGCTAAATTTGGGGGCAGTTTGTTATAGAGTAAAGGAGAACCGATACAGCTACTCTGGAACTTTGTGCATGAGCCCATCAAACAGCACTGGGGTGACTGCGGAGGGACCCAGAGTGAGTTGTCTTTCCTCCTAATTATGAGACACTTCTTTGAGAGTGGGAGCCTTTGGTGACCAACACTTCTCTTCACACACTGGATCTGTCCATAACATTTCCTCAAATTTGTTTGTCATTGAGCCTCAGGTTTTGTTTTTTTTTTTTTTTTTTTTTGGCCTTCAAGTGCAAGACCATCAAGTCAAACCATTGATTCTTCACAAGTTAATATAGTTCTTGATTTTGGACAACTGTCCCATTTAGGCAAAGAGGGCAAAGACGTCTACTGTCCAGAGTTTTGCCTACTGATAAGTCTTGCCTTCTCCATTGCCTTTAAAGTGATGCTTAGTGTGGATACAACTATCCAGCAGCCCACTTTCAGCTGATACCAGCACAGTGAGCAGAATTCCCTCTCAAATGCACAGTGGTGGGTGCAGGAAGAGAAGGTGCTGTTCCTTCCTGTGAGTAGACAAGACACACAGGTCCATGCTTTTAGACAAGGATTTGGGGTTTGAGTGTCTCATTTGGTTTTTCAGCTGACAAGTGCTATTAAAAGTCCATACCCTGTTTTGTCTTACTTTCAATACTCCGTGCCCTTTGTATGCCACTGGTGACACTCATTTCTGAAATCTTGCCTTTGGTGGGTATTACATTCTAAGGACACTCAGGGGATAGTTTATTAGATATTTTGTCATGGCAGGTCATGGGCTACCACTTCCTGTTCCTTAAGAGTGACTCCATGTTCCCTAGCTCCCAGATTTCCTGGAGGTTCTGTGCCATAGCCACTGCTGGTACCATTTTTTATAAAGTCAGGATTCTTACTCAACACCAACAGAAGCTAACATTGACTGAATTAGACCGAAAAATAATGGATTGAACAGATAATGGATTACTTGAAGAATTTTGGCAAAACAAAAATAAAAACAACAACAAAAAATACCCCACAAGGATCCAGTCAGAAAATTGGTAAGTATAAAAGGGTGATGGCATAGCCAGAATAAAAAATAAAACCAGTATTATTTTTTTAAAGATTTTATTTATTTATTTAACAGACAGATCACAAGTAGGCAGAGAGGCAGGCAGAGAGAGAGGAGGAAGCAGGCTCCCTGCTGACCAGAGAGCCCGATGCGGGGCTCGATCCCAGGACCCTGAGATCACAACCCAAGCCGAAGGCAGAGGCTTTAACCCACTGAGCCACCCAGGCACCCCAAACCAGTATTATTTTTTAAAGATTTTATTTATTTGACAGAGAGAGAGAGAGAGTGAGAAAAGAAACACAAGCAAGGGGAGTGGGAGAGGAAGAAGCAGGCCCCCCGCAGAGCAGGAAATTTGATGTGGGGCTTGATCCCAGGACCCCGGGATCATGACTTGAGCCAAAGGCAGACGCTTAATGACTGAGCCACCCAGGTGCACCGTAAAACAGTTTTGAAAAACATTCCAATGAGAAGACTAGTAATAATGCCAGCAGACATGAACGCTGCGGCTTGCGCCCACACTGTTACTGGCACTGGGCACTGGCTATCACCATGGTGATCGTGCCTGTCCTACCTCCAGACACTGATGTTGTTGCTCTCACATCTATGGCAGAAAGAAATTTCCCTGCTTCTTGATATCACTAGCTCTAGACTCTAGACCCGAGTCAGATACATTTGATTGGCTGAGTCTGGTTCACAAGCTTCAGCAGGAGCCTTCACTGGAGGCTTAGAAAGCAATGAACTGGCCTTTTTGGCTTCTATAAAAGGACTCCATTTCCTATTAACACTCTATTTAGAGAATTTCTGAAACAGAAGGGAGGACAGTTATTAGACAGGGAAGAAAAAGACAAATGCCCTCTATATATGATCCCACTTCTCACTGGTTCCTTGATCTACTTCTCCCACTCTATTTTAGGTCCACCTTCTTTGGGAAGCCATTTGTTTTAGGATTTGAGAATATACATTTCCTTAGCTCAAACATGCTAACTGGCAGACTGAAGTCTGATAAATTACAAAGCTGAATAACAAAAACAAGAATTACATTTTTTTCCAAGTAAAGAAATGTGTACAAAAGGAACTTCAAGTTACGGAAACACACAAATGTTTGAGAGTTATTTGTTTCAGTAACTAAAATCCACAATCAGTTCCAGAGAGTTAGAAATTGGCACTGTATTATACGAATACAAATGAGTTATGAAAAAGCGTTACATCAGAGCCATTAGAAATGAAGTTAACAAATTCAGATGAAAAAAAGTGAGTGAATATTTTGAAGATATTAGAATCTGAACTTAAGGTCTTTCACAAAAGAGTGAGTCATCCTGAGTGAAAAATAATTTTACATCTTCTGAGACAACTTCAAATGAGATGTTTAAATATAATTTGGCCTCTGGCTTCCTTTTCACAGATGAGCCTTACTAAATACAGAGAAGACATGAAAACCTATTACATACATTATGGAAGACAGAAACAGTAAGACTCCTTTTACCCCATGGCTGATGGCATTAATGGCTAAGAGAAAATTGTTACAAACTTATCTAATGATGTGGACTTATTTCACCATCCTGTTTCAAGGAGATGTGTCAACAAAGGCGATGGTTAGGACCTGTTTCTTTATATGGATACATGAAGTGGGTATTTGGGTTTTGAGCAAATCTGGGAAGGCCATGGTACCTATCAGAATAATTGCAAGTGCCATATAGTGGGTCTGAAATACGGGTTCTAACACAGCAAATATGCAGGTAGATCATGGATGTTTAGGAAACATGTTCACAGAGACCATGAGTCTCCAGGATGATTCTTCCCAGGCCTTGACAAATAAGCCTCACCAAGTCACCTACTGGTGGCATATTCAAGTTTGTGTACTATCTATTCCTAAAAAGATTCTCTGTCATTTTTTAAAAATTTTTTTAAATTTTTTATTTTTATTTATTTGTCAGAGAGAGAGGGAGAGAGAGCTAGCGAGCACAGGCAGACAAAGTGTCAGGCAGAGGCAGAGGAAGAAGCAGGCTCCCTGCCGAGCAAGGAGCCGAATGTGGGACTCAATCCCAGGATGCTGGGATCATGACCTGAGCTGAAGGCAGCCACTTAACCAACTGAGCCCCCCAGGCATCCCTCTCTGTCATTTTTTTACAAAGAAATTCAAGGGGCGCCTGGGTGGCTCAGTGGGTCAAGCCTCTGCCTTTGGCTAAGGTCATGATCTCAGGGTCCTGGGATCGAGCCCCGCATCTGGCTCTCTGCTCGGCAGGGAACCTACTTCCTCCTCTCTCTCTGCCTGCCTCTCTGCCTTGTGATCTCTGTCAAATAAATAAATAAATAAATAAATTTAAAAAATGTTTTAAAAAAAGAAATTCAATCATAAACAGAAAAAGTATATAATTTACCTTGATGTACCTATTTCACAGCTTCAATAAGGATCAACAGATATGTGGCCATTTCCACCCTACCTATATTATTTTGAAGCAAATACCTGACCACGTAATTGGATTCTAGTACACATCTCTAAAGTTAACAGCTTTTTAAAAAAATATGACTTCAGTACATTATTACAAATAAAACAAATATTTCCTTGGTATTATTAAATACTCAGTTGGCATTCTAATTTCCAATAATCTCATAGATGTCATAAATATAAGTGTGTTTTCTTGGAAGGCGGTAGGAATCAAAATCCAGATAAGGCTCATGCATTACAATAGGTTGATATGTTTCTTTAGTCTTTCTCCATCCATAAGTTCCCCCTTTATCTTTGTCTTTCTGTCCCTACACAACCCTCACAACTTATTTGTAGAAGAAACCAGGTCATTTGTTCTGTAGGTTTTCCCGGTCTAGAGTGGCGAATTTCTGAGAACAAAAAAAATAGCAATATTGGAAGTATGAGGACTCCCAGCCCTGTGCTCCTGGCCCCTACGAGAAGTCTGACCTTGCCATATAAGTTCTTCGGGACTTTGTGTCACAGGGTCCTGGCAATAACAAAGAGCAATGAGCTTAGGAAAAGCCGGATGGGAAATTTGCCTCTAAAGTTGATGACCTATCCCTGCCCTGGTACAAGGAGGAAGAAATGAAGATAAAAGACTGAAGAGGGAAGAAAAAGAGGCACTGGAAGGAATGTAGCCTGTGGCTGTGAGCAGCTGTAGATCTGGAGGTCACATTGGGAGAAAAGGAGGCCTGGGGTATTAGCTGGCATTTCTATGGATAATGTGGAGGTCACAGAAACAGAGATGGGCTTTTGCTTTTTTATGTAAATTAGATAGAGGTTAATCTCCCCCCCAAACCTTTGGATGTTTTTTAAGAAGCCAAGGAAATATTGGAATTACTTTTTTTTTTAAAGATTTTATTTATTTATTTGACAGAGAGAGAAAGATCACAAGTAGGTAAAGAGGCAGTCAGAGAGAGAGGGGGAAGCAAACTCCCTGCTGAGCAGAGAGCCCAATGCGGAGCTGGATCCCAGGACCTGAGCTGAAGGCTGAGGCCCAACACAGTGAGCCACCCAAGTGTCCCTGGAATTACTTTTATTTGAGATCATTTTTCATCACATGGTATGTGGGTTTTGTTTTGTTTTAATGTGACACTGAGCAGAGAACTGGAACACATGGGTTCCCAATTCCTTCCCTTTGATCCATTCCCTCAGGTTTCTTCTCCCAGAATCAAGTGCAGGATGGTGTCTTTTCACCCTCCCTCCATGCTAACTGGAAGTCAATGTTTGTCCCTTAACCTTTCTCCCATCCTACCCTACTTACTAGGGTCTTTCTCAGTTGATACACTTTTGGCTGCAAGTAATAAAAACCTGAACTTGAAATTATAAAAATAAAGCAAATTTATAATGTCATCTAACAAGGCGGTCTGAGGTGGGGCAAGTTATTCATCCATCTCCAATCAGTTTGCTCTCCAACAGCTCAGTTTTGCCCTCCTTTAGCACCTTAAGATGGCTGCAACAGTCTTAACAATCCTCCTTGGCAAACCGTGTCCGAAACAATCTTTTTTTCCCCTTCTGTGTTTCTCTTTCAAAGCGAAAATCCTTTTTCAGAAAACATAACTCAGGGACGCCTGGGTGGCTCAGTTGGTTAAGCGGCTGCCTTCGGCTCAGGTCATGATCCCCGCGTCCTGGGATCGAGTCCCACATCGGGCTCCTTGCTCGTCAGGGAGCCTGCTTCTCCCTCTGCCTCTGCCTGCCACTCTGTCTGCCTGTGCTTGCTCTCTCTCTCTCTGACAAAAAAAAAAAAAAGAAAGAAAGAAAGCATAGCTCATTTACCAGCTTTTCTCTCTTGTCTCATTCTCCACAACTGGGTGCTGCGTGTTTTCCTAAGTCAGTGACTGGCAAGAGAAATAGAATTATCATGAGTCCACTGGCTTGGACTAATCAAGACCCAGAATCCTAACACTTCCTATGAGCACAAAGTTATGTGGAGAAAAACATCAGAACAGGGTCTGTCACTATGAAAGGGTGAGGTGGGGGATCCACTTGCTTAGGCATCCAGTTGAGTCTGTTACAGGTTTTACTGAGCACCAAAGACAGGAATTAAAAAACTGCTATAGAAATAACAACATTCATAGAGAGGAAAAGGCTTCTTATTAAAGACTTATTGGATTCTCCTTCCCCCAAACTCCTGCCCCAGACATCCCCCAGGTCCTCAATAAATACCTTAAAACCACTGAACCTAAAATATTTTATTTAAGGGAATGAAATGACTGAAGGGATTATAAAATGCCTTTGCACACCAGGCTGGGAGGTGAGAAGTTCCGGTTTTGGTGACACTTTTTATTCTTTTGAATCATAAGGGTCAGCCCTGGGCTCAGAGGAGAGAAAGCAAAGTTAAGATGGATAAAGGAATCCTTCCCATTTCATATCATGCTCAGCATGGCAGGGATTCTGAATAGATAGTGTGATAGGAAATGGAGCAGGTACATGTGAATGGGATATCTATTTTGTTATATCTATTAGAACCTTGGCATAAAGGTTAGCAGCTGGATAAGAGAGAAGGAGGAACTAACTCTCCAATTCAATTGTCTGGAGACTTTCTCAGAAGCAGGGGCCAAGGAGGAAGAATGTTTTAACAAATAGGCTTGATCAAGTAGGCCTCTGGGTTCTAGAAACAAAATTTAATGTTTTATCATTCATCCGTTCACTCATTCATTCATTCAACAAACATTTCAAACTCACCCCTTTACTCCTTCCCCTCTAGCTGTGTTCAGTCTTGTTCACATGGATAAACCTGGACTATTTCTTCTATAAGCTAGGAAGATACTTGTACATGTTTAATTATTCTCTATGTATAGCATTCATTACCTCTTTGGTCCTGGGTGAATCATATGCTGTATTGAGACATAGTTCTACTTGCTATCCTTACTGAGGCATTCAGACATGTATTAAATAAGATTATCTCCTCCACCATCTCTCTCTCTCTCTCTCTCTCTCTCTCTCTTTTGTTATAGGCTTTCCCTGAATATATTCATCTACTCTTGGTCTTTAAACTCCACTTACACATTGATGACTTTCATCCTGGTATATTCAGCCTAAACTTCTTTCCCTTTATCAAGCCTTAAAACCAAGTTCTACATGAACATGGATATCTGAAAATCTCACAGGCTTCTCACTTTCTCCATCTCCAACCAAAATGGGTCTCCTCATTTGTCCCCTGCTGAACCTTTTTCAGGTAATCAGAATATAAAACATTTGTTGACTCATTTATTCTACCCAAGCTTGGTGCTGGGTGTTTTGAGTAATCAAATGTTACATATGCCACAGTCCCCTTAAGATCTTACTCATTCATGTTCCACCTTCTAATGAAAGAAGAGAAGAAAACAAGTCAGTGACAACTCTCTTGTCTTTAAAAATTCTGCATTCTTGGTGACATATTTAAAAGGGTATATGTTTTAACAGTGTAAGTTTGAAAAAGAACACTTCTGCTTTCATTTCAATAGATGTGGCTGAAGTAAGGGATTGGGGTTATGCCAAATAAAGTAAATGACTTAAAAGCCAAAATGGCATGATGAAGCAATGTTATTTTTATCAAGATGACTGGCCTGATTGGTGGTGACCTTGAAAGCTTTCATGAAGATTTTAAAGTGACATGAATTAGGGAGACAAGTTGGAGAAAGCAATGACTCATCTGCATTAAGTGAAAAAAATATCTTAACAAGAAGAGAACTCAAGTGGACAAAAAGTGAATTCAGAAAAAAAGACTTGGATCACATAATTAGCTTTCAGAGAATAAGTCTACTTCTTATCTGATAAAATCTTTCATGATGATATGATATAAAGGTCTGTATTCTTTGTTATTCCTAAGTATAAAATGTTCCTCTAGTCTGATTTCTTGATGAAGATGATTCAAAGGTAATACCTAAATTATGACTTCTGTAAAATGTTTTTATACCTATGGGTTAGTGATAACCATAATACCGACATACAGATAAAAATAAAATACTTAATGTGGCTAAATAATCAGGACAAAGAAAAAGTGAGTGTTTATTATGTGGTCCTCATGTCACCAATACTATCCTTTAATTAAGCAGTCAGGGTAGAAATTTGTAGGGAAGTGAGTCACACTCATAAGCTTCTTCTGTATGAGGTAAGTATTGATAAGTTATGCAAAATACAAACATAGAGCTATGGGAATTCAAATAAAGAGAGTTCAAAAATAACAGTGGTAACAAAGAGGTCTTCATTGAGGGGCACCTGGGTGGCTGAGTTGTTAAACATCTGCCTTCAGCTCACGTCATGATCCCAGTGTCCTGGGATCAAGTCCCATGTCAGGCTCCTGATGAGAGAAAAACAGGGAGCCTGTTTCTCCCTCTGCCTGCCCCTCCCCCTCCTTGTAGTCTCTCTCTCTCTCTCTCTTTCTCTCTGTGTTAAATAAATAAATAAATAAAACCTTAAAAAAAAAAAAAAGGAGATCTTCATGGAAAAAGGAATCCCTTGAGCAGGGCCTGCTTGCTGGATCTTAAGGTTGGCCATGGAGTAAGAGGTAGGATGCAGGAGCAAATGAACATCAGGAACTGGACCATATGCAATGTGAGTTGTGAGATAGCAAATTCCAACTTGTTTCCAGGCTAGGTGATGAATCAGGATCATGGTAGAAGAATAAAAGAAGGGACTAGAGAAATAAGTAGGGAGTGTGGTAGTAAGGTGATTAAGGGAGGTCTAGATAAAAATAAAAGGTAGGTATTTGCTGTGGCTTCTCATTGGATCCCTGTTTGGGTTTCCATCACTGTGTTTATTTCCAAAAGTTCAAGGAAAACGGGCCAGAGATCTGTTTCAAACAGAGAGAAGGGTGTGCATCAAACCTAAATTTGGATAAAGACCTGACTGACTTGAGAATTGATAACAGATCCAGTTTTATTGATATTTATGTTTAGAGAAAGAGAGACATTCAGGCAGGAAGCTGGGAGAAGAGTTGCATTTAGGTGTTGGAAGGAGGAAGAAGAGCCAGAAAAGAATCAAGCAGTAGTCAACTGTTGCAGATATGTAAACAAGAGATACACAAATGGAGAAAAGCCCTTTGAAAGACCGGCTTCACTAGAGGAAAGCTAAATTTCAAAGTGGGACCCCTTCCACTGGGGATGCACAGAAGCATAGTAATTAGTAATGCAACCCTAACTACGGTTACAACAGGAGCCATTGCATTATTAATCCTTATTTTCTTCTTGATAGTTTCAAAATACAGAAGGAATAGAATTTGCTGTTTACTACACCTATTTGCTTTGAAAATGTTAAATTAGAAATTTAGTATCTTGGGCAAAATTACAGACCATCCTTGCTCTGGAGCTTTCAGCTTGGTTGGTGCTAAACAGAAATGATATACGGGAGTAGAAAATAGAACCATGGGGGGAAATTGGCAAAGCTAGGACTAGAAACAGGAAGATAAAGAAAGATGAGTCAACACTGTCTTTGTTATCTATAGCTGCATAACATAACTCAAAACTTAGTGACAAAATCACCACCATTTTATTATTTCTCTTGATTCTGTGGGTTGCCTGGGCTCAGCTGGGTGCTTCTTTTGCTCTACATGAGGCTGGCTGGGAACACAGTCATCTGAGTCTATTGAATGCAATGTCTAAAATTTCTTTCCATGTGGCTGGAAATTAATGCTAGCTCTCAGACGGGTGTTTACCTGGGGTGTTCAACTGGAATATTTACATATGGCCTTCAATATATTTGGAGCGTCTTATAGTACAGCAACTAGATACTGAGCTGAAGTGTCCCAGAACAAGCATTGCAAAAAGGAGGAAGCAGAATCAGTCACCCTCTTAAAGGACAGGCTTAGGACTGGCACATTGTCATCTCGACCACACTCTATTATTGAGCAATTGCAGGCTGAGCTGGATTCAAACAGAAAAGAAACAAAAGCTGCCTCTCAACGGGAAGAACGAGAAAGAATTTGCAGTGAATTTTAATACAGCAAGTGCAAGAGAATCAATTAGATAGTAGGAAAAAAAACCAAGGCAGAAAGCTGTTTTGCTATAAATTTTTTACTGTTTATATATATTATGTATATATTTCAGGTGTAGATAGATATAGATATAGATATAGTATGAGGAATTTCCTGAGATATCCAAAGATGCATGGAAAACTCCCTTAGGTAAGTACCATATTATGCCTAAACCAGGTCAGGAAAGGAAAGGGGCACATACCTTAAAGGGCCATCTTAGCAAAAGAACACATGAGGCAGGGGGAAAAAAAAAAATCTGTTTTTCCCCTACCACTAGAGGGAGGAAATCCTCAGAACAAAGGTTCTCAGCAGAGACTGTAATAGTTTGAGTAGATTGGGGCTTGGAATTATTTTAAAATTTGCTGCCAAAGTAACTTTAATTGAGTTGTGAAACAGAATATTTCATGTGATTTTTTTTTAAGATTTTATTTATTTATTTGACAGAGAGAGAGAGTCCACAAGTAGGCAGAGAGGCAGACAGAGAGAAAGGGGGAAGCAGGCTCCCTGCTGAGCAGAGAGCCCCATGTGGGACTTGATTCCAGGACCTTGAGACCATGACCTGAGCTGAAGGCAGAGGCTTAACCCATTGAGCCACCCAGACACCCCTATTTTATGTGGTTCTTATATATGTATTTCCTTTCTAACTGTGGGTTAATATATTTTGCATGAAAGTAAGGCATTGCTATGGCAAAAGCACTGAAGAACATTATTCAAATGAAATGAAACCATGAATAGAATGTTCCATGTGGGAGTAAAAATAATTAACCATTAATAATGTCACCTTTTACCTCTTGCATTTCATCATTAAAAATATTTCTAAGATTGAAAGTTAAAACAGGAAATTTTTTTTTAAATGGAAAGATCTACAAAACTGACTCATTAACATTTTTAATTGTTGAAAATATCTTCAGTAGGATAGATCCAAATCCATACTTAGAACAATAGAATCCTGAGGCTTTCAAATACTCAGGCTTGGGAATGAAGTCACATAGTACATTGATTCAGCAAATTATCACATACATTTATCTCCAAATTCAGTAAGAAATTGAACTTTTCTTTCTTCCCCCTTCCCTCTTTCCCTCATTCCTTCCTCCCTTCCTCTCTTCTTTCCTTAATTGAAACAAGTCTCCTTTGTGTGCTACTATATTCCATGCACTGGACCAGCCCTAGGTGTACATTTTTGGGTGGATAATAGAGACATGTTTCCTGACTTCACAGAGCTTTTAGTCTGTGAGATTCAGGCCACAAAATCTGGATATATTTTGGACATATATGGATAATAAAACAAATAATTATAATCAAAATTTTAATTAAATAGATCAGGCCAAATTTCAAAAGAAATTATGCAAGAATGCTTAAAGAATTAAATGACACTTTTGCTTCCTTTTTAATCCCATCTCACATTTTAACATCTTAGAATGTTATATTTGTGAAGACAGTGTTTTCTGTAGGATACCTAAACAGATTTTTTTTTAAAAAGTTTGTCATCTTTGTGGAATTTGGAATTCTATCACCTCTTCTGCCTATCCTCTTCATTATCTAGAGTGTTTGACACCACCTCAATTTACTTAAGTGCATTCATGCCACTCTTTTTCCTAATGACTCCACTCATTCTCTCTAGAACCTATGGAGCATTATCTGTTAATTTTTAATCATCCATCTATGCTATGGTCAAACTCTTAGTCTTTCCACATAGTTAAGAGAGACGCATTAAGAGCATCATTAATTTGTCTGAATAGATGATTCTTGAATATTTATCTCCAGCTAAGTTCTCACCTGTACTCTGCTATAAATCCAGCTGTTCATTTCACATTTCCGTCTGGGTACATTGAACCCACTATTTTAAAAACTAAGCTGACTTCTCTACAACACTTGTGCATCTCCTGAGATTGATGTACCCATTCACCAGGTAGTTATTGAGTTTCTCCTGTAGTCTATGTAGTGTGCTGCTAGGCTTTAATCAGATCATATTATAACTGATTCATTACTTGTCAATCTCCTTGTCTGTGCTCTGATTTAAACATCACTGATTTTCCAGGTCCTAATGCAGATTAGGAGAGCACTAGATCTATGTCGTAGGGTTTTTTGGGGGGAAAAAACATGAGTTGTTCTCCCAGAGCACTATTCCTCTGAAGGTTCCTTGCATTTATCATCTCCCCAACCCTCACCATCTTCAGTCTTCAGACTTTGCCATTCGCAGTTATTGTCAACTTACATTTTCAGCATCCAAAGATCTTGCCTAGATTACTTATTTCTGTCAGGTTAGTAATTATGCTGATTGTTAAGTGCCTATTTCTAATATTATATGGGTATTTAGCAGTAGCTTATTGAAGACCAGATCATAGAAAAAATGTTTAGCTATTATGTATCAAGTAGGGACAGGTGCTCATAAAGTATATCTATGAAAATAGCTTTTAAAAAATGTATCTTTAAGGGCCCAGTGTTGCACAGCTTATGCATACAGATGAAGATGCAATCATACAGTGCGATAAATGACTGAAGAATGCACCTGCTTTCAAAATATGATTCTCAACAGATAAAATACTGAAAAGTAGCATGAAATTGGAACCAATCACTGTTTGGCTCTTAATTTCATGACTTATATAAAGGTAACTTGGTAAAGTTCTTATTTAATTTGCTAAAGCTCTTCTACACATAACTTTATAAATGAAATGAAGATAATACTGTTTCCTTTGGTTTACCAGTGCTATGATTTACTAGTTACTACTGAAGACTCTTCGTTGACATCCAAGTTTGAGAATGGATTGATTGTTTAATAAGAACCAAGGCTGCTTTTGATGACTTGACAAGATATTTATGGAAAGATTATAGTTTAGATCATTTACTCTGATTGTGAGAGAGTTAATTTTCTTAGAAGATTATGCTGAAGACAGTCTTCGGTACAATTTAATTTAACCTCTTTATTTTACTAGATTTAAAAAAGGAAATGAGGGCTTAAGTAATTAAGTGACTTATCCCAGTTGACCCAGCTTTATTGGAGTCATGTGGCAGATTTAAAGTAGGCTATAAGCACTATGAAGTAGAAAGTATGTCTGTTTTACTCACTACTGAATATTTAGTGACTGCCGTATTGACTGGTATAGCATAAATATTTAATACATATATGTTGGATGAATGAAATAATAAAGAATTAGTAATATCAATCTTTTTTTAGACTTTTCCAGAGTTACTAAGTCTATGAAGTCTCTCTAACTTCAAGTATATGCATTTGTCCTTCTTTGCTTAATTAATTATAACAACTAAAGTTATTGTTCTTTAGCAAAATGGTGGATTAAAGGAAGCATGGCCAAAACCTAGAGACTATGCAGACCATAGGAGCCAAATCCATGAGAAATAAGCCCTACAGTACCCTCAGGGGAAGGCGGAGACCATTCTGTCTGCATCTGAGAAGGTAGCAGTCATTAGCACAGGAGTGATGGGTGGGAAGACAAGCCTGTAGAATGGAAGTCTGGGGGTATTTTGCTTCATGAAGTACAGAAATGGCACAAAGGATTTTGGAAGCCGACGGTAGGGTAAAGCCATAAACCCAGGTATCGGCTGCCTATTCAGCTCCGGGCTCATTGGTGTGGGGTTCAGGGTCAAGATTCATCTCTAAAGAACCATGGAAGCTCCTGTGATTATCAGAGAAGAAAGGAAATTGCAATTCTTGTTTCAACCAGTAGCTTACCAAACCAATTAGCCCAAACCAGGGCTAAGCACTGAATGACCAACAGGGATTGAACTACTGAAAAAAATGATGAAGCTATTGTTCCTGAACAAACTAAATGTGAAAACTAAAATTATAAGTAGGTTAAAGTTTTCACAAAAATTTTGGGCTCCTTTGGAACATTATCCTTTTTTGGTAACATTTTCAACAGAACATGTTCACAGGAAGGAGCCGAGGTGTTACCCTTAGCATAATGTAATATTCAGTAAGTAGAAGCAGATAAAAAACTGACAGATTGATGACCAGCATTACTGTTTCCAGTCTCCTTTTATCCCTGTAATTTATAGTCAAGGGTCCTAGTCAAATACCTTAAAAATTCAAAAATTTATTTCTGTCATATAAAAATTTACAAAAAAAAATTTTTAAGACTAGAATCTTGCCACAAAGTTCTTTAAAAGACAAAATTAGAATGTTCCAAAGGAACTTCTGTACATGTATTGTAAAATTTAATACTTATGGGAAGACGGATTAATTTAAAACTATTAAGGTATTGTTGTACAAGACAGGCAATAATAGAAATTGGATTGTAGGTTCTTAGTAATTCTAGAATAAAAATAAGTTCAGACACATAAACCAAGTCCTCAGTGAAAGGGCAACAGGCCAAACAGCCAAACAGATTTTCCATTTTATTTTGTTAGAAACTGGGGTCTTAACAGTAAATCTCATGGACAGGGATTATATCTTTGAAATAAATTCATATAGCGCTAGTGCAACACACTATTAATATGACAATTTCCTAATTAATGCTGATTGTTGGTGAAGTAAATGGCCGTCTTTGGTCTAATATGATCTAATAAGATGCCCATGAGAAGGAGAAAACTATCACTCACAGAACTCCAAGATCATTCATGGCAAAATCCCAACATCCTTGTTCCCTGATTTTCTGGCCATTACTTTCTGAAAGCTTAAGCAACTTGAATGATACGATTCATCTGCTTAGTTTTCCACTACACTCTGCTGCTATAGGCCTGGAGTCACAGCTGTAGGCAGGGGCAAGAGCTTCCAGGTTAGCAACATATGGAAAAATAGGAAGGTAGGGATTTACCTGCCCTTTGCCTTTGAACTCTGTACCTTCACAGGTACCCCATTGTCCCCATCTTGGGCTTAGCTTCAAACAAGGTTTAGAGACTATTTCTCTATTTGTTGTGATTTAAGGAACTGTAGCTCAGTATTTCTGTGGATAAGAAACAAATCAGCCTCAGAGCTGGGCCTGCTCTGAGGCTATCCCCAGCTCCAGAACCCAAGTTTTCCATGTAGTCTTTGTGACTAAGCCCCCACTGAGGCTGCAGTTCTAAAGATACTGGTGTCTGTGGGATATCTGCTCACAGAAATAAGAGTCAGGGCCAAGAGACATTAATAAGAACCATGATCTGAGGTGGGGATCATTTTAAGATTTTTTAAGGAATAAGATGATATTCCAGGTGGTAGAGCTGGACATGATTCTGTCTAGGCAAAATCACCAGCATATTTTATTCGATACTAAATATCTTGCCTGAGTATTGAAACGGATCTTCTTTAATCCCTCTTGTGGTGAGAATTATAAACAGGGTATAAGAGGGGATCAATCTCAGTAGTGAGGGCAGGAGGGGAGCCAAATATGCACTAGATATACTTGATACGATGTGTATTTTCAATTACTTTTTGGGCTAGGAAGTGGCAAAAAGATTGGGGAAAATATATTGCTGTTAGGCACCTCAGCTAAATAAGTCCATGAAACATTGGTTAAATGATTGAACACACAGCAGACCCAACATGTCACGTTTTTAAAGACTGTGTAGCAATTTGGCATAGCCTTCTAGGCCTCAACCAAGAACATAGCTCTTAGAGATCATTTTGATGTGATTTCTAGAGGAGACTGCTTATGGGCATGTGGGTATAAGCATGTGTGTGTTTCCCCTTGATGGAAATTTTTCATCTGGAAAGAGAGATTATGTTTAGAAAAACTCTGAAAACTGGAACCTCTTAAATCTGAGTCTTTTTGGTCCTAGATCTCTGCAGCTCTGCCTATCAAATTCTGCACAGTGCATTTCTGGCCTGCTTATTTTCCAGGCCATTCTTTTTCATATATCACGTATAGGTTTTTAGTAACACAGAGATTCCCCACATGGGGTTACAGTAAACGTTAAGTAATAAAAACAGTGTGAGGTCAAATGCACTTAGGAAATGCTAGGCAGAATAAAGATGAACAATTTTCTTAACTGTAGGATTTTGCAGGGACACAAAGAGGCTAATAGCTGTTAATCTCTGAGAAGAATTGGAATGTTGAATCTGAAAACAGACCCTCCTCTATGTTTTCTCGCCCATGAGGAGCTCTGGAAACTATTTTGTATTTGAGCACATTTTGGGAAAAGCTGCTGCGGAACCCAAAGGAGAAACTTGAATAGGACTTTATCCTTTCAAGTTGATTCCTCCTTCGCTGCTCTAAAAAATCAGGAGGAAATAGTTTTTGTAAGTCAGGTTCATTGAGATGAGCAAAAAGCAGACCTTCCTTAAGTTTTAACTTTGCATTCCCTGTTCCTTTGTCTGGTCCGATTCCTTTGCTCCGAGGCATGAATTTTCCTTTCCCAAAATAGAAAAGGTTGTAATCAGTGAAGTAGAATCATGGGTCTGAACGGTGTATTTTTAGATACAATTTGTATCATAGACATGACAGCTATATGCTCAAATCGACAGGAGACATTTTTATAAAAAAAAATCCTACGCAAGGTAATATTACTAGATGTTTGACATATTTACTTTAGTTGCTAAAAGTATATAAAGTAATATATGTAATAAATAACAACCGGGAGATTAAAGTATATAAGATGAGCTATAAATTAAGGTTAACTAGTCTTTAAGGCAAGAAAGGGCATGACTGTTTATAAACTAGTACAATGCAGAAGTGTGAGAAAATTATGGGAGATTTTTATAGAATTCATAATCAAAACTTCCACTTTAATTATTATTATATTACCCTCTAATCTTGATTTGTTTGCTTTGAAAATCTCCTTATTTTATTTTTGGTCAATGGCAATAGTAATTAAGATTTAGTAGAGCTTTACATATTCCAAGGTACAGTAATCATAGTTACTTCCCAAATTCTGCGAGGTATGTATCATTATTAATTCCCTTTCAGAGATGAAGAGGGTAAGTAAATAGCTCCATCGTAATCAACTATAAATAAGTCTTAGAGCCAAGATATGGATTCACTTTTTTTTTTTTTTTTGGACAGAGAGAGCATGCACGAGCACAAGCAGGGGGAGCAGCAGGCAGAGGGAGAAGCAGGTTCCCTGCTGAGAAAGGAGCCCAGTGAAGGACTCAATACTGGGACCCCGGGACTATGACCTGAGCCGAAGGCACACGCTTAATCCACTGAGCCACCCAGGCATTCCTGGATCCACTTCTTAAACACCAAATCACAAAGTTCAAGTGCTATCATCTGTGCTATTTGAATAGCTTTATCACTCAAGGTCTACATTTAATGTACATGATGATTATATATGTAGTACTTTGAATCTTCATCTAAAAATATGTGAGCAAAACATCCAGTTATATGACTAGCAATCATGTTTCAACTAGGTCAATGGTAAATCTTTCAGATCATGATTATTTTAAATTTCTTCTTCCTTATTCCCCTTGGTTTACTGACTTTCCCCCCATTTCAGTGCACCGGAGAAAAGGCAGTGAACATTCTATAGGAGATGATAGAAAAGGTATTCATCTAAGCTGCTCATAGAATCTACTGGATAACTTCACAGCATACCAGTGTCACATACTGGGTTGTCCAACATTCCAGAGAGCAAAGGGAGAACCTGACACATGCTTCTAGAGCAAATGCCAGAAAATTCCCAGGTATGCAAAGGTGCCATTCACCTGGATAAATAAATCATTTCGTTATATATCTGGGCCCTGGTTGTTTCTATCCTACTTTAAAAGGATCACATTTAACACTGTAAGCCCATTGTTAGGGCACCTAAAAATCCATTAGTGACCATTCTGAAAAGAGGTGTTGATACAAGGATACCGCGATCACCTTAGTTGACCCACATCATATGGCTAGATATCAAAGATGTGTTTTGGTTTATTTCAAGCAAACTACCGCTGCTGTGTTTTCTTCTTTACTACACATCCTTTTTCAGAGTTTTTCAGGAGTCCCATGAGAGGGGTGAGGCAGAAGATATTATTTCTTCCCATTCTGACTGGAGATTTTATCATTTGCCCTTTCTCCTTCCCCAACTGTTGTCATAAAGACTTATATAAATGAGATGGTGTGTTTCCCCTAAAAATCTCCTTCTGTCAATATACTCTGTAGTTATTATTAGAACATAAATATAAAATTCATTTTGAAATATTCCAAAAGGACTCAAACTTACCAGGCCCACTTATATCTACTAATCACAATATCTTTTTTAAAGAGGCTATATACAATTTCCTGCCACCTGTAAATTCATTCTGAATACCTCACACACATAGGCCTAAGGAAAAATAACATACATTAGATGCTCTCCAGGATTTATTAATTTTCATTAGATTTATTCTGGCTCTTTATAGGACAAAGGCGTGTGCACCATAGTTTATTTCCATACTTATCTCTAAGCTTAAGTTTCACGAATTTAAAAATATATTCATCAAGCAGCAATTACTTTTATGGATGGAAAAGCTGAGCCAGGAGGGGTTAAGGTTAGCCTAAAACCACAAAACTTGAAAAGATAAGTAGAAACTGAACTTTTATACTTTTATATACTTGTTCTGCTTTTGATATGCTGATGTTTGACAGAAAACGGGAAAGATGGTAAGAAAATTGAGAAAGAAAATGGCTTTCCATTTAGGAGCCCTGAACTTGAAACCCAGCTCTGCCAGTTACTAGCTGCGTAAACTTGGTCAGTTGTATGTCCTTTCTGGGCTTGGGTTTCCTTCTCTGTGTGCTGGAGAGAATACAATCAATGTAGAGAGTTTGTAGAAGGATTAAGTGAGAGAGCATATGTGAGTGCCCCTGGTGTTGGTAAGGCCCACTAAACTGCTAAGCAGTATTTGTGGATTTCCACTAAGCAGTTTCACTTAGGGAAAATGATACTATCTGCTTCATTCATACATCTGATATTGAGGTACGTGACTATGGATGGGAGAGAGGCATTTTTACTCTAAGACAAAACTGGCATGCACCTACGGAAAGTAATACTCCAGTGTATAGAATCCTACAGTGTCAAAACTCTGTCTTGTAGGGTTAGTGAGGTTGAAACTAGTAGAAAATTTAAAGTTCATGTTTCAGGGCCACGTGGGAGGCTCAGTGGGTTAAAGCCTCTGCGTTCCGCTCAGGTCATGATCCCACGATCCTGGGGTGGAGTCTGGCATCGGGCTCTCTGCTCCGAAGGGAGCCTGCTTCCCCCTTTCTCTCTCTGCCTGCCTCTCTGCCTACTTGTGATCTCTGTCAAATAAATAAATGCAATCTTAAAAAAAATAAAGTTCATGTTTCAGAGAACTGTTTCATCCTAATGAGCTATTGCATCTTTTCAGACCCCACTAACTGTCTCTGCCGAGGCCTGGGCTCAAGGTCAACTGATAGGGGTATAGCCTAGGAATAAGCAAGGCTCTGCATTCCTTACCTGCCATAAGAAATCCAAGACCCTCTCCATTTATACCTGCTCTCAGAGCATGTCTGTCCACAGATCCTTCTCCTTCTCATAAAATAACCTCCTGATGTCAGGAGCTAATTTTTGCCTCATTCTGATGTTAAATTTCCACCCCAAAATGAAGATGGGATGTATGTTATATATATTTTTGCTCAATGCACGTGTCTACTTTTTTTCATGAGTAATAAGTTTCCCCTCCCCTTTCATCAATATGTATATACTCTTCTACCCCAAACTTTCCCTTTAAAAGCCCTGCTCCTTAACTCAGAACCTGGGAGATGGCCTTTAGACATCAGTCCACCACCTCCCTAGGTTGCCAGCCTCCTGAATAAAGGAACCTCTCCTTTCCAACCAACATTTGTCTCATGAGTATGAGCTCTCAAGCAGCGATCTGCTGACCTTGTGTCTCGGTAACAGTGTGAACAAGAGGAAATATCTGTGCTAAAAACTTGTCTTAATGTTGAGAAAATTGTCTGAACAATGCATGTCAGGAAATGAGGACAGTGCACTGAACAATTTAATTGCATCCGCAAATAAGGAAGAGGGAAATGAGAGATGAGGAAAACACAAAAACTCTAGAAGGGGTACTTTTTGTGTAAGGGGGAGAAGCTGATAGAAACTGGACCACAGGATAGAATTGAAAATAGGGGAGAGTAGCCCCAAAGAGAGAATCCAAAAAGGCAAAATCCTTAGATAATAATATCAGAACAGACTGCTGTATCAGAGCAGAGAAGACTCTAACTGTCTTCAGTCCACTGTCTTCACCAGGAACCTGGGGTGAGCTTCTAGTCTGCACATTCCCCACTGTTCGAATTCTCATTACCGGGGAATGGCCTTGACTCAGGGTTTTTATGTCAAAGTTGTACTGGCTGTACTGTGGTGAAAAGGTGCAAAGAGAATGTGAAAAACTGGTTCAGAAATATGGCTGGATTCCAGAGCAGGAGCTGAGGCGAATCAGAAAAAGTTAATTCAGATAATTCATGTTCTAATCATCCAGCAAAATACTCTTCTTTGGAGATATGATAACAAAAGCATCTAATTTTATTTTTATTATGAAACTCACACTATTCATCTCAGACTTGCACTGGTGACATTTTTAATGTGGAAGTACAATAGTTCTCCTGGGCCAAAAATTGGTGAGCAAGGGATTGTTGATTGTGAGTCCTTCTTCGGAGAGAGAACAATGAGAGATTGATACCAGTGAGAGACTGACATCATTGCAATGTGGCATGACACTATCATGGAGAATAAATTCATTTATGCTACATTGTACTTGAAGTTTTAAGATGTAACCACAGAAAATTAGGAAACTCTAGTCTGTTATTAAATCTTTAATAAGATCATGTATGGCTTCTTTTTCCTTGCATGCTATGTTTTAAAGCCAAATTCAAATTATGAAGAAGTTGGAAAAACAACCCCAAATCCTATTCCCTTAAATAAATTTTATTTTAGGCAGGCATTTGCACAGTTCTGCAGCATAACCAACAATTTATATAATCTCTTGTGAGTCACCAAGGGAAGCTGGCATGATTGACCTAAATGCTTTTGATGTGCAACAAAGGAGTCTAGGGAAGTAATGGAAATGCATGTGGAACCCCACGGTAATGTTTACTATCTTGGGATGTTTCTCTCCCAGGTCTCCTCTGCAAGACTCACTAGACACCACATGGATCACGTATATCACTATTAATTCAGTTTAGACTTGAATCCCATTTGTCTCTTCTTCATTTTGATGTTTGGGGGTACATTAATTAAGAGTATAAAGCAATGATGTGACAAAGCTATAAAAAAAGAATAGAATATAATAGAATATAATAAATAATAGAATATAATAAATAATAGAATATAAAATAGAATATAATAAATCACCCTATTTAAGGTTCTTTTTATAAGAACTGTTTTTGGGGTTTTTTTGTCTTCTCATTATTGCTTTTTGGTCCAAGGGGATGTCTGTTTTTTTCAAGAATGCATAAAGTTCCTTAATCAGCCAATTTATAGGACCCTTGGGGATTATCAATTAGGAAATACTGGCTACAAAAAGGATAAAGTTTTAAAATTTGTGATGGACTTCCAAAAAAATTACAAGAGTTGTACATGTTTCTTAAAAAGAATTTGAACAATTCTGAAGTATCCAAAGTAAGAAGTGAAAATCTTGTCCTTAATCTCCTCTCCTCTCTTGAGAGTGTGGTACGGATTCTTCAGGAAGTTTTCTCAGTGTTAATCCAACCATATGTAGTAGCTTTGTTGTTGTTACCAGAACTAGAATAGATTCAGGCTATGTATTCATTTCTTCCCAGGACAACATAAGCTTTGAAATTGTTCCTTGCTGGAATAGAGAGAAACATCTCATTCTTTTTAATGACTACAAAATATTCTGTAATATAAATCTACCATAATTCATTTAATTTGTCCTCTCTTGAGGACCACTTATATTCTCTACTTACCTATTTTTTTCTTTTTTCAGAAATAAACATTTTTTACATATATGCATAAATGGTACTGAAAACATTTCTGTATGATAGATTCCTAGATGTGAAATTATTTAATAAAAGAATGATTTTTAATTTCCATAATTATTCCCCAAAAGATTGTGTTGATTTGCTTTCTCACTCCAGTGTGTGAGAATGCCTGATTCCTCACATGCTTGTCTATCCTGGGTGATATCATTGTTCTTAATTTGTGGTAAGTTAATTGATGATAAATGATGTATCATTCTTGTTTTAAATTGCCACAAAAGAAACATCAGTGCTTTTTTCTTTGCTTTATTCACTTATCCCTTCTCTTGATCAGTTCTCTAGAGAGAATAATTTTATACCCACATATTTTAAAAACTTGCTATATTCCCACTGGATGTATTATTATAGAATTGCAGTGATTGAGAGTGACAGAGAACTCATGATCTTCTGAGGCAACCTATTTCATCTTTCAATGGTCTTGCACTGTATGAAAGATTTCTCCAAGGAACCAAAAGTTCTCTCCCTGTAGTTTCCACTTATTATATAGTTCATGACCTTTTAATATGAAGTCTATCGTAGGTGGTTCCCTCTTGCCTTAGCAATTTCTCCTTTTCCTAATGCTGTTTTGCATATCTATTAATTAGCTCAGATTAATTGCTAAATAGAAGCCTTGCTTTCATTCTTTGGGACACTTCAAATATCTCAGATTAGAGGTTTATTATCTTCTCAGGCAAACAGTAGTTATGTGCTGTCTCCAATTCTTTGGGTCCAATCATTCCTATTGTTTGTGACTTGAGATATTACAGCATCAATGTCTACATTATATGGCATTCGTAGAAAACCACATAGTCTCTTCTAAATGATAATGTTATAGTTAGATTTGTTACTTGGGGAGTGAATAAAAATTAACTAGACTGGCTATGTTATGTTAAAGGGGATAACTTATGAAAAAAATCAATTCTCAGGTTTGGTTTAACTAGGAAATAGAGAGACTTTTTGTTTTCTTTTTCTTTTTATGGCATTTCAACTTCTGTGCGTTTATGTTTTCTTATTTCATATATTTAAAATAAGAGATGTTTTTATCTGGGTTGTCACTAATTCTTGTTTTTCCTTCTTTTTTTTTTTTTTTCCAAATTGAAATTGGATTATTCAAGATACACATATTTCAGTCTCTATTCCTGGAGTCAAGGAAGGAGGCCTTCCTCTCACTTGGGAATGAAGTGGGAAGGGGAAGTGGGTGGTCCTAGCTCTTTTTTTCTTTTCTGAAAAGCAACTTTTGTCAACGAACTGCAGGGGACCTAACTTGACAACTGTAGATATGAGGGTTTCCTTTTTCTGTTGTTGACTTATGCCATATTCTAAACTTCTAGAGTTGGATGAAACAGTTTCAGTTTTTTTTCTTTCTTTCTTTCTTTTTTTCTTCTTCAAATTTCATAGCTACATAAAGGGAATCAGGTGGTTTGGAAAGCAAGCTTCTGGGGAAAATTTTAAGTTAATTCAGTACTACCAAGTTGCTTTCCGACTGTGTTTGGATCTATATGTAGAAAGGCTGCTTCAATGGGAGAACAGGTGGCAAAGTTATTGAGATATAATGAAGTTTTTTTTTTTTTAAGTTATTTTAGGTTTTCTTCTAAAGAAAGTAAGACTGGATTCCATTTCTATTGAAAAATCTTTTTATATGGATAATAGCAAGGTGCATAAACTCAAGTAGAAAAGAAGCTTTATTTAAGCTTATCACTCTTAGAAATGCCTTCCAAAATAACCATTTAAAAAACAAAAAGAATCACACACTGTATGTGATGGTTAGTGCTATGGATCTGTGAGAAAGTATCAAGTAAAATTCAATACAGACTGTCCTTATAGGCAGTTTTGGAGATAGAGAGATATAGGCAAATATTTAGGCTCCATCAGTTATTGACAGTGTGACTTTGGAGAAGTCATTAGAGGGAATCTCAGCTTATCTTTAAGCTGAGAGTCCACTTCCCTTATCTTTAAGATGGAGATAAGGATAGTTTTTCCAACCTGAAATTTTCCAGAATTTGTGAGAATTAGATGGCAGGGCTGCAAAGATAAATGAGATAAATGATTTAGATATAATAATTCTGATCAAGTTATATCACTTCTTGAAATATTCCAAAGATTTCCAGTTATAACTAGATTAAAATTCAGATACTTTATCTTGGCTTGCAAGGTCCTATATGATTTGGACCAAAGTTAGTTTTGCAGTTTTTTCTTTTATATTTGCTCATGTTTTTTATAGTCCAGACATGCTGGCATTTTTCCCCCCTGACAGTTTCTTGAACATAAAAAAAAAAAAAAAAAAAAAAAAAAAAAAAA